>JASTWP010000608.1:0-127281 GCA_030770255.1 Temnothorax ravouxi
TTTTATTCACGACAAATTCTTTTTCACGACTTTTTGACAGTTTTTATCACAAGTTTTATTCACGACAGGTTTCTTTTTTACGCACAGCTTTATCACAACTTTTTCACAATTTTATATCATTACAGACTTTATTCAGGACAGCATTTTCTGCGGACAGCTTTTATCCACTTTTTTTCACGATAAGTAGCTAAAAAGCTTTTCAAGTTTCAACTAATTTTATTTTTTTCTACATCTTTTTGTTGCAGGTCAAAGTCTGAGCAGCTAAATTATTTTCCTACAAATCTTTTTTTATAAGTTTTAATAGCTAATTTTTTAATTTGTATAAAAAACTTGAAAAAAATAACTCTCCTACATCTCTTTTCTTTTCTAATTCGGCAGTTCTTCATTTTTATATCTTCCTTTTTTATAAATCCCGGCACTCTTACATATTTTAGTAGCTAATTTTCCTGCACAGTAGCTGATTTTTTTCTCGCGATATCTCTCTTGTTTGTAGCAAATCATTTAATTTTACTTGTAAATTTCAACATTTTTCTTAAGGCGTCTTCCTCCATTGAAAAAAAAAACTCACTGGTACTCACAATCAATGCCTCAGTTTTCAAGTTTTTTAGAAACATGCTCACTAATTCTACCAATAAAATGCGCTTCAAGTACTCAGTACTGCCAGTGCCAGTGAGTTTTTCCCAATAGAAAACGCTATTAATTTTTTAATAACTTTCAGTTTTAGGTTTTTGACAATAGATTCCTATTTTTAATCATTTATGCAGCCTTCTAATTCTGATAAGAGTTGTCTGTTTTTCGCACTACATTTTATTACAATGTTTTCCATATCTGGATAATTTCAATACAAGTTATTTTAATAACTCATATCTTCTTATCTCATCTCAATTTTATATTTCAAAAATTTTAATCAAGTTTGACAACAGTTTATTTACTCCTTACAAATGTCTGACGTTTTCTTTTTTCAAATCTTAGCCTTGCTCAAACAATTCGGTCCGCTTGCGTGCTGGCAGTAGGTTTGGGAAGACTCTCCAAGGAAATGCTTTATAGAGAAATGGTATCCTCTGAGAAACCTAGCCTCCGTCACATATTCTTATTCGTAGATCCATTTTTCAGATGCGTGCGTCCAGTCGATCACTTCCTTCTCGCCAAACCACAGGCTAATCTCCTTTTTAGCTGATTCAACAGAATCAGAGCCGTGGATAATATTGCGTCCAACTTGTATGCAAAAATCACCACGAATTGTGCCTGGTGCAGAATCCTTAGGATTTGTCTCGCCCAACATCACGCGGCCGGTCTTAACGGCATTCAAGCCTTCCCAGACCTAAAACAGCAATTTCATAAATATATTAATATATATTACTACAGTTCAGTTAATTGATATTATTGATATGGCTTCAAATTTATTATTGTATGAACAATATTTAATTGTAATTATTTTTGTAAAAAACTCACCATCGGTACAACTGCTCCAGAGCTCATATATTTGACCAAACCTGGGAAGAAGGGTCTTGATGCCAGATCGGCGTAGTGCTTCTTCAAGAGCTCTTCACTAGGCTATAACAAAAATATGGTACATAAATTGAATAAATATAGATGTGTTTTAGGGAAGAATATTAAAAATTCAGTAAAAAATAATTAATCATGTTTAAATCTTCACATTTTAATATTTGTTATGCCGACACACGTTTCAACACATGTACAATTCGACACATGTACAAGATTCCTCATTTTTAAGGCCATATTGTATTCTCTCAATCAGTTACAAGCTTCAGTATAATAATCATAGATTTTATGAGAAATGAAATTAGTCACTTTAACACCGAATCCAAAATAGTCATATCTCGAACAGACAAAATCTCGAAGAGCCACGTGGCGTATTTGCGGTTGTTTTTTTTTATTCCGTGAACTTGGGACGCACGTATAATGTAAGGGTAAGGCCAATTTCCGGCCGCAGGGGGAAGTGAACCGCGCAGTTCCTTGGGCTTAACAAACCTACGGCATTACCGAGTTCAATACACCGCGGACATAAACACACAGTACGGACATTCATACATATACACACACACAGTGTAATATAGCCCAAAGGTGGGGCTGAAGGCACTATAAAATCCCTCACCCGAGGGATGTAACCCTAAAAAAAAAGTAATTACGCGCGAGCTACCACTTACCCACAGCATCTTCATAGCTACTAGTTTGAAACCCTTCTCTTCGAACCGTTGAATAATCTTGCCGACCAAACCGCGCTGCACACCGTCCGGCTTAACCATGATAAAGGTACGCTCCTTGTTCTCCGCCATAATTAATTTGCAGATAATCTGTAGTAGAGTCGAGACGAAACACAAGACCATGCGGTGCCAACGAGCCGCGAAAAAGTGAGGACGAGAATGGACGAAAAGACGCGAGCGAGACGCGAGACGCGAGCCGTGGCAATCTCTTAATCTCTTCACGAAGGCGGGGGAGCGCCAGGAGCGGAAGCGTGTCGTGACTCGTGACGTCGCAATACTCCGGCGACTCCGGCAATGTGCCGGTTAAAGCCGGTTGATGTCGATTGATGGCGGTTGATAATTGTTAACGATGGTTTACAGGCGATTTGTCGGTGATTGATCGAATTTTAAGATTTGCCGAAACCATAGTTTTCTGAATAGAATTCTTTGACTATAAAAGTATGGACTACCAATATCCCATTCCTCCCATTCATCACTGTGCTGAAAAAAATGTCACAAAATGTATCATCGCGGACATCTTCGATTTTCGATACCTTTCGAGATTTAAACCTCGCCCCATCGACCAAAGAGCGGGAAATTTAAACATATTTTAAGATGTACATACCAATTATAATAAAATAATATTTTGCATTCTGTGTATAATAATATGTAATATAAATAAAAATTTTAGTTACTTAAGTTGATTTTATTAGTTCAAGGTAATAAATTATAAAAAATAATTATAATAATGTATACGTAAAAAAAAAAATTTGAAGTCAATAAATGAAACTTATTAATACAAGGTATATAAATATAAGAAGAAAAAACCTCAAATTTGATTGTGATTGGTCCATTTCCTACGACTCACATGCCAGCAATGCCACAGTATAAGTAAGAACAGTACTTAGAGGTTCACTCCCCTAAGAAGTTGGTAATTGAATATGGCGATTCGCACAATCAATAACATGGCGACTGTCATCTGACAGTTCATTTTAGATACATCGGCGCGTCAGTTGTATTGTATTTGTATTTATTTAAAAAAAAAATTTTAAATAGAATTATAATGAGTAATAAAAGTGGTTATCGATGTGTATTTAAAGATTGTGGGATCAAAGGGAACTTTATTCTCCGATTTCCGAAAGATTCAGAAAGGTATATACGTATTCATTATGACAAATACATGAATACATAAATACGTTAAATACACATAAATACATAAATATATATTAACACATTAATACATAAATAAATATGTATATATATTTCGTATATTATGTAATAAGATACATAATCAATAAATACATTAAAAAAAATTAATACCTAAATATATTAATACATTAATATATATCAAGACATGAATGCATTAAATATATTAATGTATTGATATATTTATGTATTAATTATTTTAAATGTATTTATTGATTATGTATCTTATTACATAATATACGAATAGCATATTTATTTATGTATTAATGTGTTAATATATTTATGTATTTATATGTATTTAACATATTTATGTATTTGTTATAATGAATACGTACCTTTCTGAATCTTTCGGAAATCAGAATAGTTTCCTTTGATCCCACAATCTTTAAATACACATATCGATAACCACTTTTATTACTCACTATAATTTTATTTAAAAAAATTTTTTTAATAAATACAAATACAATACGCGCCGATACATAAAATACAGTAATAAAAATGTGCTATTTGAATATTATGTAATAAGATAATAATTAAATAATATATATATAATAATAAATAATAGTTTTCTTTGATCCCACAATCTTTAAATACACATATCGATAACCACTTTTATTACTCACTATAATTTTATTTTAAAAAATTTTTTAAATAAATTCAAATACAATACGCGCCGATACATAAAATACAGTAATAAAAATATGCTATTTGAATATTATGTAATAAGATAATAATTAAATAAATACAATAAAAAAATTAATACATTAATACATAAATAAAATGAATAAAATATACATGAATAAAATGTGTCGTGACATTTTTGCTCCAAATATTTAATTAATATGTATAATATATTTCTTATATTTTTTTCATTTCTTATATAATTATCACAAGCGGTTTTTATTATTCAAATAAAATGCGCATGTATTTTTTATTTATGCGCATGTATTGTGACATTTTTGCTTCGAATATTTAATTAATATATATTTCTTATATTTTTTTACATCTTATACAATTATCAAGCGGTTTCTAGTAAGCGGTTGAAATAAAACACGCTCGCACAATCAACATCATGGCGGACGTTTTCCACGAAGAACAAAGGCTTCGACACGGAGTGAACCTACTGTTCTTACTTATACTGTGTCACGCACGACCCACGACTCACCCACGACTCGCATTGTAGATCCCGCATAAAACTTTGTTATGTGCAATGGCCTTTAAGGCCGTCACACACAAAATGCATAACGTCGCATAAGCATAATAGCATAAGACCGCTGGACCAATGAGCATCTTACGTAAATTAATATGGCGACGTTATGTTGGATGCTCATTGGTCCAGCGGTCTTATGCTACGCTTATGCAGAGATATGCATTTTGTGTGCAATGGCCTTTACCATTGGTCAATCCGCCAACTTCAACTGATGTTGACCAATTACCTGGCAAGCTGCTTTACTCTGATTGGTCAATCCGCAAACATCAACTGGTAATCCCAATCGCAATCGGCAACGGGATATTTTTATTTTAAATCAACCAATTGACGATGTGGTTCCACTAGAAACCCTCTAATAAGAGACAGGACATAAAAGGACCACTTTTGATTGGTCCTGCAATTTTTGTCTTTACATTACGACCTTTACATTCCTTCTAGTTATCTTCTTTTTTTATGGTCAATGGAGAGTGAGAGTGAGTAACTTTGTGCGCGATCCATGCAATTTTTGTGTTGTTATGGTAACTTACTTTTGAATTGAACGAGCGAATTATATTTTGATAAACGCGTAATTATATATTTCGTTATATAAATATAAATCATGGCTACTTCAGTTAGCACGAATCCATCTACGTTGTTGCCTTTAGGTAAGTGAGTTCACTCATTCTAAATTTATCCCAATAATGTTTTGCTGGATTTGCACACAATCTATTGCTAATAAATTATATTATTATTTGTAGAACTTGTTGACAAATGTATCGGTTCTCGGATACACATTATTATGAAAAATGATAAGGAGATTGTGGGAACTTTGCAAGGTTTTGATGATTTCGTTAACATGTTACTGGAGGATGTGACAGAAAGTGAAGCAACGCCGGAAGGTCGCAGAGTTACAAAATTGGATCAGATTCTTCTTAACGGCAGCAATATTACAATGGTTATTATCAACAATATCAATAATACTTGATAATAATTCTCAGAGATTCGACATTTCTAATAGAGCATAGTTTCTGACACGATCAAGAAGGAAAGCAAGGCATACATTTTTATAATTGATTTATTCTGCTACAGTTGGTGCCTGGTGGTGAGATGCCGGATACATAAAACTGACTTTTCACAGTCATCATCCTAAGCGCATTAGATTTACTCCTAACAAGATTAAGATACACTAACCAAGCTACTTATCTCAAGTAAGATTCCTTATAAGCTTAAGCTAAATTTTGACTAAATAAATATTAACTATGATTACAAGAGATCAAGTCTACTGATTATTTCACCAAGTGAGGGTCTGTCTGTGACATTCTGTGACCATGCTGCTCTGAACAGTGCCTTGTATCTTCCAGCAAATTCGTCATCGAGAGCTTCATCTTTAGGACGCGTTCCTTTTACAGAGATATATATGATAGTATGGATATGTAACCCATGGAAGGGTACTTCTCGAGACAGCATTTGCCAGGCTACGATTCCTAGTGAATAAATATCGGCAGCGAACGTAGGTACGTCTCCTCGAAGCACTTCTGGTGCTGTGTAACCTGGTGTGCCCTGATGAGATATTAGTTTTTATGAGAAGAAATTAAGTAAAAAATCTTATTTATAAACGTGTTTTCATAATTAAGTGTATAAACAGGGTGAATCTAAAGTTTTTGAGTAAAAAGTCAACGAGTATATATTATATATATATATACATGCGTGCGTACTCGCGGCCTGATTGAAACATGCGGTTCATTGACCAATATCGAACTCCCAAAATCAGTGAGCTTAGCTTGACCATCAGCTGCCATTAGAATATTAGTTGCTTTGACGTCTGCGTGTATCACGCCGGAATCGTGGCAGAATTGGAGCGCGCTAGCGATGTCTCTCCAAATGGAAACACGCTTTTCTTTCGACAGAGCCGATTCCTGCAGCCTGTCCTGCAGCGACGTACCACACAGTTCCATCGTTATCAGCGATAAGCTACTGCCCTGTTCTATGCTCAATATTTTCACGATGTTGGCGTGTCGCAGATTAGCCGCGTGTCTCTCCGAGTTTATTACTTCATCGTCGTTTTGTTTACGTAGAATTACCTTGGCTGCTACTTGATCTCCTAAGAAACGGCATAAACCGTATTTATAAGTCTCTATCGCTTCTGTCGCGATTAGCCTTTTAATACATTTAATAGCAAAATTTATTAAGAAAAATTATGGTAAGGCACCTTTGTAAAACACCTTGTAGACGGTACCGAAAGCACCAGCTCCGAGCACAAAGTGATGTTTCCTCGGTAGACCGTCTTTGAGCAATTTGACCCTATTAGGAGTATCGATATTGAACGGTGACAACAGCTTTTCGTCTGCCGCCTTTTTCTGTCGAATATTATCCGGAGTTTTGGGACTTCGAGATGCTCTAATAAATTATTACTCTGGTTAAGAATTTTGATTTATATAAATAAAAAAGATTCTCTTGTTATTCTCACCTAACGTTCGATATAGCACTTTCTAGTGGCCGAGGTGACAGGTGCTTTAGTGTGGACACTAATCTTCGCGGTGAAGACATTTAGGTGGTGATTACGATACGAATAATGATTTCTACATGTAGAAACGAAGAATGTAGAATTTTTTTAATACCATTTGCATGGAAAAGGCCGAAATTTCCAATATATCGCGTATATAAAAAATCGCGTAGGACTTTCATTAAAATTCCGTTCTCTGTATACAAACACATCGAGGACAATGAGGAAGCGGAATAGATACGTATGGCTTGTCTAGTACGAAACTCTCTCTCAACTTTGAGCACACGAGATTTAAATTCCTTTTACATATCGAGATTTTAATTACAAAGCAACAAAAAAAACGGAGAATAAAAATGGGACAAGTATCAAATACAAGTACAATTAAAATATGTTTTATTTCTTCGATCACTAATTTAAGGCGCAAATCAACTATTATGCCTATTGCCTATTGCTAATTATTATTATTTTTTTAATACTGTATGTTAACTATAGACTATGTACAACCGTACTATCGCTTCATAACAATTCGCCTCGATAATCTTTTGTTACAATCTAATATCAACGATAGGAACGCATATAGGTGAATATGTACGCGCGTACGTGTGCATCGATAATGTTCTATAGATCGATTAAACATCTAATTAGAGGATTTGCATTATAAACTTTTCGCTAACGTTAAGTGCTCAGTTGTACCATCTTTTTGTATTCGAGCAATTCTGCTTGCTATCACAATGGATTAAGTATATCGCTTCCACTCTCTCTAGGTTTCTCTCTATTATCGATTAAATATCGATGTGTTATAATAAGCGGAAACGACTTTACGGAAGTTTTAGTAAAATACTCTAATACGAATAAAAATACAATGTATCTTCTATATATATATATATATATATATATATATATATATATATATAAAATAAACTAAGTATATATATATATATATATATATATACATTCTCTATTTGTTCGAAAATAGTTCATTTAGTTAAATATAACTCTTTCTTTGTCTTTCACCAGCCTTTATTCCTTACGATAATTCCGAACCGCTCTAATTACAGCGTCATCGATCGCTTCATCTTGCTCGAAACGCGCGCGCGAATATCTTCTCTTAGGTTTCTTGTCGTAAGAATGAATTAAAATCATAGTGTTTTACGAGCAAATACACGAATGCTTATCTAGTAGGATTTGCAGGACGTACTGATCAAGTACATAAAGAAAATAAAACATCGCAGTTTCGATTTTGCCGACTTGCGGAACTCAAGTATCCATCAAAGGATCTGTGAAATGGAAGGGATTATCCGTCTACGGAATCCAAGGATAAGAAATGAATACTAATGAAATTGAAAATCTAGGGATCTGGTTTGTGTAGATATAAAATTATGTAAGAATTATCCTATTTTTAAGTGCAATCGCGTGAATAAGCACCTGTGCAAACAAGGGAGACACAAGAGATGTGTCTTTTTAAGTATCCTTTATACCTATAGTGCGCAAGTTTTGTAAGTACTTGTGACTATGAAGATGTGTATATATGTATGTAAATACGAATCACAAGAAATTGACGAATTTAACAATATGTAGCAATGGTAAAATCTATAAAAGCAAAGATTATCGGGGGCTTAAAGTCTAATTGTAAGATTAAAATCAATGATCGATATGGAATTCCTAAAATCAAGAATCTGAGAAAGTGAAGATATTTGACATTTATACATTCGCGCCTCAATATATGATCCGCGTACGTAAGCACCTATAAATTTAAAGATTTACACGTGTAGAGAGAGGCACAATTGTGAAGAAGAAGAGGAAAAAGAAGTAAAACGTGAAACTTAGATATCACATAAGATCTACAAATTTGGAATATATAAAGATTCATAAACTCTGTCACATACACATCTTTGAAGAATTTAAAGATCAAGGCAACGATATGTTCCCTTATATGTGTGTGTTTATATATATTTATATTTATATGTATATCCATGAAAAGAAGAGAAAAAGGAAGGATTTGCGAAAACGTTATCTCTCTAAAATCATCACTAGCCGAGCATTGTCCTCATAACATTTTGATTTGGCACTATCCTCATGTGTGCCATTACGTAAACTTCTCCTGAGCATTACATCGCAAAGCGTAAATATCAGGCATTCAGAGGCACCGGTTTTCCACTTAATTTCAAGAACGCAAACGCATCATATCGTCCATTAGGCGTGTATGAGTAACTCAATCATTTCAAAATGTACGGTCAGGCTATTTATATAATTTCATGGCAAAAACCGGTCAAAATATATAAGCAGATGCAATATTAGTAATTATCAATGAAAATAAATATTCGAGCGCGTTCCAAGATTCATGGAAAATTGTGGAATAAAAACTCTGCAAAACACAAAAGAATAAAAAATTTGTGCAAAACGAGTTCCGACAGTCTAATGACTGTTAATAATCCTTTCTGCATTACATATGTCGTACATTTATATTTAAATTCTACCGTTTATCAGCTCCTTATCAATGGACCCTATTAATGGACGTTATATACATATATGCATATACATAATCTAGTGAAAATAGAACTCTGTACTTGCGACCTCTGTATTGGCGCTAGATAAGGACTTTGAGACTCTGATATGAAATAGGTACTTATATGAGTAGATAATTTCGAAAGATACATAGTGGATGAATTTAAAGAGAGAAGCTAGGAGAGATACGCCATGATATTGTTTTCGATTAAGGCACAGTCTAACCAGGTAGAGGAGCCTCCTCGTAGAAGTCCAGCTCGTCTTCGACTTCGTGCTCAGGTCCCTTACTGTCGAGGGCGCGTAGCTCCGCGGTGGTGAAGAAGTGGCTCATCTGAGCGCGCAATGGTATCATCAGGATAAGGAAGAAGGGCAGGGCCAGAGCGGCTCTAGTACTCTTGACAATCCACAATATGGCTAGGCACAAGATCTGTATGGAGGTGAAGATGTGCATCTTGGAGGTTTGTACGCGGCGCACGTAGTTTGCTGTACCGTGGTGTTTGACTGGCATGAAAAAGAGCTTGATGCGGTCAAACAACTGCACGCCGTTCGTCGATGAGATACCCATGTAGAGGAACACACCAAGAAGGACGGACATCGGTACCCGCCGTAACAACGGTGCCATCAGCATGCTCACGCCTATCAGTATCGCGACCAGAAGGGCGCTCACCCGTTGCTCTTTCACTTCAACGATGTGCGGCTTGTCGCCGGGTGCGTGGGTGCGTGACATTACGGTCACGGCGGATACGTGGGTGAGAGAGCGCACCGACGCGGCGGAACACCAAGGTGCACCCATCAGGCCACATCCCACGTTCATCAGGCAGACCACCACGATGTCCATGTGATAGCCATTACCCTTTCGCAGCTTACGCTCCTTTTTATCGATGATCAGTCTACAAGGCGAACGATATGATTAATCCGAAACCGCGAGCCGTCTCGGACAGGCAAACGATTTAAATCTAACTTACTCTGATATTTGAGTCTCCATAAACACCAGGATGTAAACTAGCAAAGCTGGCACCACGCAAGCTAGAGCCATCCAAAGTGGTATAGGTTTCTCGTATCCAGCGGGAGACACGAACCAATTTCTATCGGGTATAGTTGGGGTGAGTCCTTCAGGAACCAGTAACTTCTCCGTTTTTACCATAAATAAATAGTCGATTAGAACGAAAACGACGATGCTAATAGGCACGCCGAAGTCTCCGAAGGCTCTTCGAGCACTACGACCCAGGTAATGGCTGTTGCGGAAGATTCTTAAGTAATAGGCGCCCAGAAAGGTGCCCAGACAAAGGATAGTACACATCAAAGCTGTGTTGGGTTGATTGATCAGCAACCCGGCTATGTCGTGACTCGGTACCAGAACTTTTTCCAAGCGCAGGATCTTCTCGGTTCCGTTCCATGGCGTGACGTTCATTTCGGTAACGTAGAGCGGATAGGTTGTGTCATTGATGTCCGGCCCAAAGCTGTACTCGTGAAGAAGAGGATTGCGCACGAAGTAGTTGTAAAGCTTGATGAACGTTTCAACGATGTAAAGGATAGAAATCAATCCGGTGAAGATTTCCTCGGTGAAGCGCGTGAAGAGTCGCACGAGGACCGAACCTTCGACGCAGGCAATCGCCAGGGCGATAATACCCATCCAGGCGCCAACATATACCCGTACGGTCAGAAATTCGAGCTCGTTAGCCAAACAGAAGTTGTATAGACTTTCGTCGAAGAGCAATAAAGGACCAGTCGTGCCGATGATCACCAGCGGTTGAGTGGCAAATAGTGCCATTATCACGCCCGTCCACGAACCGGAGACCAGAGTTTCAGAGATGCCTATTACGTTTTGCGTCTTGTCGCTCATCAGACCACCGAAGGTGATGGCGCCGCATAGCGCGGCGAAATACATGAAGATAGCTGCCGCGAGACAGGACGAGCTCAAGCCATCCGTGAAATCAGATAAATAGAAGGGATAGCGACGCTTAATGTCGTTGATGAGGCCGCCAAATGGTCGTTTGGTACGTCGCAATGGATCATCGTCTTCTGGTGGCTTCTTCTCCTCCTCGCCGGCTAGAAGAGCTGTTATACATTACATTACAGGTTACATTACATTACAATAATTAATTAAGGACGAAGGAGTGAAAATGATAAATTTTAAGAATTGAATAACAAAGACGGTTTAAGTATTTAAAGAAATTACCTTTTTTCACGGCCGCCTCACTTTGTTCCGGTTTGTCCTTCTCCTCGAGTGCCTTTGCCTTTCGCTTCCTGATAGCCTCGCTCTTCGCCTTAAGTTCGTTGAACGGTAACAAGGCCTGTCTCTCCCAGTCGCCGGGTGGCAGTACAATCGAATCGTCTAGGAACTCGTTAATAGCCGAGAGCAGCTCTCGCCTCTCGTTAGCCTTATAAGCGACCTTGTGGAACGACGTGTTTGCCATCAAGGTGGAGATTGACCGGCCGATCTCGTGATAATCCAGGTCGCCGTTTCTCGGCCCCAATAGGGTAAACATGAATCTGACCGGTATCGTCACCTCCGTGATGGACGGCATAAACACACCTTCGGCCAATCGTACGAAGGCTATCGTCGGCTGATCCAGAAAGTCGACGGCGCCGACGAGTACAACTGTCGCCTCAGCACCGGCTGGAATCCTCTTGAGGATGTAGTCGTTGTGACTCTTCTTCAAGTCCTCGTTACTGCTCATGTACGTTAGTTCCTCCTTGATATCGACCACTGTGTGATTACTGTCGAGCGCCAGATTCGACGAGACGATCTTCGGTTTCGCATCGTGCAAATTCTGTCGAATGTTTCAAAATTTTTATAAAACAATCTGAGAATCTTTAAATTCCGCCGAAGAAAAACTACATATTAGATCTTCGGTAAGAAAATTCAAAAAATCGGTTATTTCTCAATATCTTGAAACTAGAACAACCTCTATGTCATTGAACAATTAGAAGTGAACAAAAAAACTAAATCAGGAGATAAAGATAAATAGCCTGTTAATTACAAAGATTATATAAACAGTAAAAATAATAATTATTCGCGAAAATAACTTACATCTTATAAAAAATATAAAAAATATACAGAATTGTTTTAACTTTTAAAATAAGACATCTGTTTATCTAATTTCATGATATTGTTTAACTTACAAAGAAAATGTTTCAAATAATAATAGTAATAATAATGAATTTCCCAAAAAAGGCAAGATTATTTTCAGTTTATAAGAATTAAGCAGAATAAAAGTATACAATAACAGAAGAGTGTGACATTATCAATGATCGTTTTTTTTTTCGTCTCAAGTCTTCATGATTATGAAAGATATTAATCGAGGAAAACATCTCGCGGTGAGAAAGTATTGTGATAGAAAAAATTGTAATTGTATAAAGTGAGAAAACCGTCATGTAGTGTACTCGTGAATGCACACAGGAATGCTTACAAAATAATGCACATAACATAGTTCAGCCTCACATTGATGCGAAAGACACGTCATATCTTCGTGATTTGCTCCGCGATAACGAATGAACATTAGGCAAAAAAGAATAATAAACTATAATATGAATGAAATTCTAATGAATAAAAACGCGACATACGATCACAAGCGTTTGTATCGCTATCGTTCGACAAACGGCACTAAACGAATATTTCTAGAATTAATTTAACCCAGGCGGGTCTTTAGGACTAGTCGTGCTAAAAAGGCACCCGTGGAGAAACGCAACACAATGGAAAAACTGCAAGCTGTAGGAAATCGCGCTGCGGTTGTCCTAATTTAAGCTACGGAGTAAAATTGTGTGGCATTTATCTATCATGAAAATAACTATGAAGGACATGAGGCAAAAAACAGACTCCACTTAAATAAACTTTTCACTAGTTTCAATGTCAAGACTAAAAAAATTATACATAAACTAAATTGTATAACTAGAATAAACCTTAAGCTACAACATTGTCAATGACTGTTCTATAATCAGTGTTCTGTATTATTATATGTCTACCTATCTACTACAACCATATAATAATTTAGAGATAGATGTTAATTTTGTATTAATGTTGTACTAAATGTTAGGCATATAAAATACACAAAGTATTAAACCAGATTAACCCTCCGAGAACATACCTATTTTTTCATTCACGGAGAACACTCTGGGTCAATCTGACCTACACACACTTTGATCACACACTTTTACGAGTGCGATCAGCTTGAAAAAATTTCTAGATGTACTTGGAACATTGTTAAATCAGTTGGAATTATTTACATATCCAAAAAAATTCAAAAAAAATTATTTAAAAAAGTTTTTTTAATTTTTTTAAATATGTAAATAATTCCAACGGCACTTTTTATTTATATCCATTCCAAGTACATCTGGAAATTTTTTCAAGCTGATCGCACTCGTCAATTTAAAATGGTGTAGAGTCAGATTGACCCATGAGTGTTCTTTTGAAAAAAACGTAATTTACAAAAAAATTTTTTTTTATTTTTAATATTTCTGGCTAAAAATTTTTCTGGCAAAAAAGAAAAAAACAGGATCAAATTTACCCTATGTGTTCTCGGAGGGTTAAAAGTATTCGAAATATTGACCCAATAAATTGTTGTTTCATGTTTTAAGACCGATAATCAGTCCCTAAGTGAAGAATTTTATACAAAATCGACACCGTAGATTCATGCCGAATTTACTTTAAAAAGTATATAAAAATTCGTATGAGGCGTGCGAGCGAACAGAGTGAAGGACTAGTAATAGAAGTAAAAAAACTGCGTTTGATTCGGGAAACGAGAGATTTACATGTTGGGTTACATGGTTCTCAGCGGCTTCCCGCGCAGCATCTTCTTCCTCCAGCCAGATGGACTGTGGAAATAATATTAGCACTGTCAGTTAAACCTATTCCCCGCTACCACCCCCCCGTTGCGACTACTCACTACTGATCGCGCTCGATACATCGCCCCCGCAGGTGATCTTCGACATTTCCATAAACTGCGACATTCATATAAAATTGACTTATTTTCAAGTTTCAACGCGAACACGATAAAGTACATCAGCATTCATTACAATCATCACAATTATTTTCGATTACTAGATATTCGAAAGTGCAAATTCAGGGTTACGTCAGTTCGTGGAGCTCAAATTGAGATGGAAATTCATCGAAATCTAATTTATATAGCAACCCTGAAGCTTGTGAACACGGTTATTACCTGTTGAGCAATAGATTATCACTTTCCACCTTTCATCGGTGCACTTATTTACTTTTCGATATAGATAAACAACTCGAAGCGAATCTTGCGAGTCTTAATCAGGAGTTTGCCGTTTTCGTGCGCACGATGCATAATATGCAAACGATATCGTCATTATGGGCGAATTACCTGAAGGCTGGTGTAACTGGAATAGCTCCTCTTGCCGCCAAATCGGAACCCACGTTCGTGCTCGTGCACGTGCCTATGCCTGAGCAGTAACGCTCTCATCACAACCGGTCTGTCCTGGGCCAGAATAAGCTCCTCTCTGACCATCTGCTCGACTACCCTGTAAGCCAACCCAGGTAGATCCTTTTCCTCCAGATCGAGGAGGACGACGCCGGTTTCCAGGCAACGACGAAGATTCAGCAGCGAATGGAAGCTAAGGGAGGCCACGTGTGGCCTGCCCCATCTGTCAGCACCCTCCTCAACGTCCTCCTCGTATTTAATCCACCTCGCGGTTTCTCGCCACTCGCGTTCCTCGCCCAAGCCGTGTAGTTCGTCCAGCTGGACGAACACCTCGTGCGGCGAGTGATCGTACATTTTCTTGAAGGTGTCATGAGGGATACCGCCTTCCTTCCGTCGGCCAATCTGCACCGTTAAGTGAGCGGCTTTGTGCCGCCGCATGCCACGCGGATCATCACTACGATGCGACTCTAGGTCGTCGATGTCGAGTTCCTGCAAGGTGCTTGCTTCTTCTGGCTGGACGCTGACACGTCGAGTCAGTAGGCTCGAATTGTCTGGAAGACCGGCCCCCGATCGCTTTCGCCATTGCGGATCCTCCTGCAGAGAGTATTTGCGAGATTTGTGATGGTGACGTCTGGAAGAGCAGTCGATAATGGGACAGTTAGTTAAGTCTTTTTGTAGAAATATATATTTAAATTTTTATAGAGAGAATAAAAGAGGTTTGCCTGATCATGATTTAATCGTAACATGAAGAAAGAAAATTCAATCAGGCCTATAGCCACCGAACTTGGACAGACAGATTTACCAATCTTATTGAAATAATCATGATAAACATACGTACTTACTTCAAATTCTGATTAGCCCTAATTTTATATTATGATAAATACTTCAATCTGTCTCGTGTCATACTTAAAGATAAATTTATAAGATTTATTCTTATTCTTATTTTTCTTATTTATAAGACTTATTCTTATTTTTATTTTATAATTATTTATTCTTATTTAGGAAATTATTCTTCTTTTTGAAGAGAATTAGGGAATCTGGACGGTCTAAATATATATAAAGCCAACATTTAATTAAGTCGCTGATGTAAACATATATTTTTCAGCACACCCCACCTCATAAATCTTGAACCAACTAGCCGACTTGGTACCGTGCCGTACCGGAATTGTCACGCTGCTGAATCTAGCCCATCGCTCGGGATGGTACGAAATAAAGGTCGATCGCTTCGTGCTCATAATTGCGCGGTTTATACAGTGCAAATATGAGTCCGCAAAATTGTGACATGAAATGCGACCGCCGGATTTAAACTTTCGTCTTTAAAATATCGAGGATCTGTGCACGTTATATATATATATATATATATATATATATATGCAGACACGATATTCATTCAAATTAGAGCTACTTTGACCCCGTATTCTCATCAAGATGTTATTTTACTAATCGGAAAAAAATACATTTCCGTTTTGACGGCCAAATGTGTTAATTAAAGATCGCGTGATCTTTTCTTCTCTCTTATCTCTGTCGCTCTTGATAAGCCGTCACGTAGATTTAACTTACTTATGTTCGTGCTTCTGATGCCGCCGGCGATTCCGATCTTCCTCCAGGCCACTCGGAGCAGTTGGCACTTCTGGTGTCTGCATGCTGAATACATCTTCTTCCTTGATCTTTTCAAATTGCACCCTCGGACTGCCGATGGTCGGGCTGTCGCTGAAACCGGAAGCCGCCCTCTCCGAGATCGGCGCCTCGCTCTCGCTGCTGCCTACATTTTCGGTTTCTTCCGCCGTTTCTTCGTCGACTTCGGCCTCGGCCTCGGCTGTGACGGTCGATTGCAGCCCGTTACGGTTCATCCCGTCGACCTCCTGGACCTCGTTACTCCTCGCTTGAACATTACCATGATCCTCTTCGGTGGACACTTCCGTTGCCGATCCTTCGCTAAGGATATCGAAGAAACGCAAGATGTACCTTTTCTGGCTTCAGTTTCCCAGCTAAAAGGTTCTCACACGCATTCAATTGAATGTTGCTCGCTCGAAACTCGAGAAATTTCGCAGTTATCTTTTACAAATAGAGCTAGCAGAAGCTAAACGCTTATTAGTTTCAAGGTTCATCAGGAATATTAAATCAACCATATATGTGCTTTACTTATACTCGCTTACTCGCGTGCATAGAATCGATCGTCTGTACATACAATTGTGATACGGAAAAGATATTGCACTCTCAAATGATGATTCGATGAAGAGATTTCAAGTATCGACAAAGTATCTGCCGAGAAAGCTACGAAATAGATTTTGCTGAATATCTGCTTTTATTGAGTAACTTACGGTGAAAGATGCCGTCGCATAGATCTGGAATGCAGGCTCTTCAGGGGCATGTGCGGATGTGGGTAGCTTCTTTTACGGTATTCTGAGGGAAAACGTCATTTTTATTATTTCCAATTCTCGAAGGTAAATGATACCTCGAAAGGAAACAACGTCGAAAAGCGACACTATAGCGACTTACGATTGAAATCGCGATCGCCGCCATATCGCGGGGGTGGCCCGCGGTCGCGATCTCGATCAGATCCAGTCGATTCCGAGGGAGATCCAAGCCGGGCTACGTCGAATTTCTCCGCGACGTCCATCGCAAAAACCTTCTCCATCTCCTCGTCGAGCTCCGGTCCCGTTTCCGCGGCATGCCCGTCGATCTGATATGACAAACAATCATGTTACATTAACGTTTGTCGCTGCTGCACATTAATCGCTGTAAATCAATTCAATTATGTCACAGAACTTGCTGCAGAATATCGAGAGAGAGAGAGAGAGAGAGAGAGAGAGAGAGAGAGAGAGAGAGAGAGAGAGAGAGAGAGACTGTACGGTAGATTGACGACAGAAATGAAGCAGATCTGTCGAACGCATTGTGAATGCAAATTGACGGCAGAAACCGAACCAAACTGCCGCAATCATTTAAAGGGAAACGCTGACTTCAAATACGTGTTATATTTTCTTAGTTAAAAATAAGATAATGGGAAACTTAATTAAATAGGAGAATGAGAGAAAGGGGGAAGAGAAGGGAGAAAAAGAGAGGAGAGGCTATAAATATAAAAAAAGAATATATATATATATATATATATATATATATATATATATATACACTGTTGGAAAATTTGTGTAAAATATAACATAAATCACATGTCCAAAACGGTCCACTCAAATTTTTGTGTTAATTTAACATAATATGGATGTATTAAGTGGTAACACTGATATTATGTTAAAATATTTCAACAGAAAGGAAATGTAATTATGTGTACAATTAACATAACTTTTATGTTGAAGTTGAGATTGTAAGTTAAAATCAACACTCTTTCTGTAAATTTTTATTCCTACTTCTTTTATAGAGTAAAATCAACATTCTTTTTCTGTAAATTTTAACACATTTAATAAATACGTTTAAACTGTGTTACTTTAACGTATTTTTTAAGTTATTTTAATTATTTTACATTTTGAATTTGTAAAATTCAATTAACATAGCAGGCATATGTTAAATCAACACATGTATGTGTTGATTATTTACAAAAATTTTAACCAGCAGATTTTTTCACAAAAGTACAAAAATTTTCTAACAGTGTATATATATATATATATATATATATATATATATATATGAAGAATAATTGCTTCAATTTTCTTCCGAAACTTCCGCTTTGAAAAGTTGTCTGGAGAGAAGAATCGTGAAAGATCCTTTTTAGGGCATCCTAGGTACGCAAGAGCTATATAAGTGCATTAATCGCCCTAGGCCACTCTACCTATGCAATTCAGGATACAGATATCGATTTCTACAGAGAGCAACATATCTTCACAAGTGCCAGTTACATTATTAGCATTATTCTGAAGAGGAAATGCCTGTTATTATCGAGCAATTTTAGAAGACCTATGTTCATTTTTATTAATGCAGATTAACTTTAATCTCCGTTTAACTTGCTTTTCATCTTTTTCTAGTTAGAAAAAGAAAAACGGGTAAGTCAACTCAAGATTAAAGTTAATCTACTTTGGACTTAGAAATGGACATAAGATAATGCCAAAAGAATATTGGCGACAGACTAACGTTTTGATTATGCAATATACACTTTGATTTTTCACACGTCCTATATATATCCATGTTAATGTGTGAGAGATGTGCAAAAGGATATTTTAGAATGGATTTCAAAAATTTCCGAAAAAGATCCTTAATACCGATTATAATTAACTAAAAGAAATATCATTTACTAATTTCGGATGCATCGCATTTTGTTTAAAAACAATGTATTTCTAGAGAGTGCTTTTTTAACTCTGAAAAAAAATTACATCGTATCCAATTAATTACTGTGCATCAGCCGTGCACAATTTTATTTATCAACCTCGTTTCAAAATGGAAATTTGCTTTGAAGTTTATTCATCGAGTTTCACATTCTCATACAAGCTTAAAAATATGCTGCTAATATCTGTTCGGGTCAAGCACACAACGGTTACAATAGTCAAAGAGCCGTTGAGAATCGATCCTGCACTTCGTAATACATTGTCGAAATCCTGCTTTGTATCGCGATGGATCTGTGACGCACGGAAATAAATACATTTTTTTCCCGATAAAGTTCGAGTTGTAGAACTTGTTTTTCATTGCGGGAGATTAAATTGGTGTTCGCGGCACGAATTTCAACTTCGAACGCGCCATAAAAGTATAACCGTTGGTTGGTTTTAGTATTAAGAAAAAGATGAAAAACATCGAAAACTTTTCCATTATCCGCCGCACTAACAAATCTTGAAACAACATCAAATTAATCTGGCACGTCATCTGGCACGATCATCAAAACGAACGTTGTGCAGTCATTCACGAAATTCTTTTCTACGAATTGTTCGTCCGAAGAACTTGGCGAAACTAAAAAAATCTAGCTGTTTCATTACGCGGTACAACCAGTGCTCCAGTGCTTGTGACAAGATTAAGTTGAAGAGTTTTACGATGAGTAGACTTTCTTTCCACGCTATTTTCACATATCGATACAGATGTACAGAAAAATATATACTTTTCTTTAATAAATAAATAAAAATAAATGAGAATACTTTTTCAGTAAATATTGTTACATGTTAAATGTTCTTCTAAGTTAACATCTGCTAAGCTAATCTATGATCCCACTTACGATTTTAATAACGAGAAATACGAGTGCGAAATGGAAAAAATGGGGAAAAATGAAATAATATTGGAGATTATATCTCTTGTGGATTACAGGCATTATATAATATATTTTAAGTAATGTCTTATATATTTCTTTACTGTATTTTGCCCATAACAAAGTTACAGAAATGTTTGAGAGATATTTAAAATATATCTCTTTTTTTCAACAAGCATTTGAAGAGCAACTTGAAATATTTAATTTTAGCAAACTCCACTAAAATTTCATTAATTCTGGGATTCCAATTTTCAACAGGAGAAATTGGAATGTCATACATAGATTTGAAGTTTTATGAAATCTAACGGATTGCTGCCTCCGTTTTTCACACCCCACATGACTAACGTCACAGAAACTTCATACTTTCATGATATTTCATCGAACAGCGATCACAAAAGGCGCCAAGGGATAATTTCGAGAACAGCTGAAGGAACGCGGGAATCTTGCCTTCCCGAAGGACAGTTTATTCGGTCGCGCGAATCGCGGGCGCGAAAAGAATTAGGTGACCGGCTTTTTCGAGGGAACGGGACAGCTGGTGTTCACCTGGTGGGTCGTCCGCAGGGATCGTCGTAACCAGCGGAGAACTTTGCCCCGCGCCCGCTGCAGGAACGACTTCCCGGAGGAACCGGCAGTGGCCTCGGGCATGGCATCCCGGGCCGAGTGACAACCCGGTCGGTCGGCGCTGAGAGCTGGAGGAATCCGAACTGAGGGCGGAGGGTGGCGCCCGTCGGACCGAGAAGACCGAAAAAGGGGAAGGCTCTAGGTGGGGAAACGCGCGACAATCCGTGGTAGGGGGTGAATCGATATCAACCCCATACGCTCAATCGAGGAGCAATCCCTTCATTCTTCTTTTTCCTCCCCTCCGTCTCCCTCCCCCCCCGCCCCGTCTTTCCTCCTCTGCTCATTCGATTTATCAGGATCTCAATTCAGGATTTTCAATTTCCCTTCCTGAAAACTATTTCCTACCTAATGGTCGTATACTTTTGTACTGCTGTACTGCAGTACTGCTCCTGATGACTCGAGTTAATCTTTTGATGCACAAAAAGACTACCAGAGTATCTTCCGTAAAGATTCTAGAGAAAGGAAATGTCGAGTTTACCAATCTCCCAAACACTTTGCTAATAATATTATTAATTCTACTAATTCTATTCATTTATAATTTTATCGATGGGATGAGAATCGACCAGAGATATGCAGCTAACTAATCAACGGCTGATAAATTCTGGCAAAGGGCCGCCTTATGGTCCTTCAATCTGATCCTCCTTAAAGAAAAAAGGTACACCTGCCGATCTCTTGGCGCATTTGGAATCAGAAATCTCACAGGAAGAGTGCGCGGATGATTGACAAAGGCTAGCGGACGCAACAAGTGTCAAACGACCGTGAAATCTGGGATACAAGGGCTCGAGTGGAACAGACCTCGAGAGCAAAAGAAAGAGGAAAAACTGGCGTTAAGGGGAGGGATCTCCGCAGGTGGGAAAGCTCAGCTCAGCTGATGGTGTTGAATAAGGTGGTAGATGGGGTAGAAGCAATGGGAGAGGCCGAGAATTGCGGACCGACTCGACCTCGGCTAGGCCTAGGTCATAGAGGTGTTATCGATCATTGTTAGCGGAGAAGCGCGCGTGAAAGAGAAGGAAAAGACATGACGGCTAATATAATATTGTCCGAAGAGCGTAAAGTATAGTTTCCTCCTGGATATTACACGCATAATCATCTTGTATTTTCCATTCCGACTGATAAAGATTGCAAAAAAAAATAATCTATTTTCCGTACTGGTGATCGATACTCGTTATTCCTCGGAAACCACCGATTCCGTGGAATAGATCGTCAATGTTTCAACGTTTCATCATCGCCACTTACGCCGCGGCTGCGATCGCGTGAGAAGTATGAGAGACGAGTGAGAAACAAGCTTTTCCATCATCGACCGTGTTTTCCCATTTCTCCGCTTGACGTGCGCTCCTCGCTTCCTGCTCCGACTGACCTTGAACCTGAACCGCAGCAGCCTCCCCAGTTTATTTCACCAGCAATGACCTTTCCTCCCAAATGCCGACAGGGGAAATCGATGGAGAGCTTAGAATTTAACGAACAAGTGGTTTCGTTTCCTGCCAATAATCAATAATCGTTTCTTGCTGTTGATCATTTCTAGCAGGATATAGGCACGCGATTAAATTCTGAACGTGGAAGTTTTTAATTTAAAAAAACACGAGAGAAAGGTAGCTGCCCGAGATGTTCTTCAGCTTCCGCAGAAAAAGCTGCCAATACTTTCAACTTTCCTTCATGATATTTTCGCGTTGTCAAACGTTTTGCCACACTTTCAAATGAATTTTTTGTCCAATTTCTGTAACGTGAACGCACTAACTTATTCGATAATTAGCAAAGAGTGCACTCATTAAAAATTGAAGAAATTTACTATTTACATTATATATTTAAAAGATTTATCGACTTGACTTCTAATTGACGTCCATTAAAGTTAATACTCTCTTTATCACATTAAATTCTCGGACATCAAATTACGCGATCGGTTTTCTGCAACTTCAAGACGCACGCGATTCCGCAGCCTTCCGCACCCGTGAGCACGTCCGAGGCCGGGGCGGCGCGGCGCGGGCGCAGCGCGGCCAACCCTGCGCGGCGAGTTAAATGAACATCCAACCTTGAACTTGACTAGGAAGCGAAGGGCGACTGACCGCGAGGGAATACGCGAGAGATAGAGATGAAGGAGGAGTCGAATCTTAGATCGTTCGTAAATTTGTCTTCTCTCCAAAAGATCTCCCATCTTATATTTTTCTATCCTCTATTCCTATCTCTATTATATTCTTCACGTTTTAAACGCTGGTGCTTTAAAGCAATTACATTGCAGAATTAATCGCAGAAACAGCGCAGCGGCAACTGCATATTCCTGCATCTATATGCAAATGGATCATTTTTTTATGTTCTACCGCATAATACCTATAATACCGCAATTAATGACAAGGTCTCAACAATTGTTAGCTAAAAAGAAATTGCCGGTGGTAAAAGTGCCGCAAGACGCTTCAAGCTACACTTGGATAGTTCGACTTTCGAAATTGTTCGACTTGTAAAATAGATCGGCAAATGAGACTTGGTGCAAATTTGGTTGCGTAATAAGCCGGATGATCTTTCTTGGCGCGCCGGATGGAAAGAAACGAGTGGGTGGCGAGCGTCTTATGGCCACGACATGTTATTACGGAAAGTGGTCCCCTACCTTCGGGTTTGTTGCAAACATAGAAGGAATCTCTTTCTCTCTCTCTTACGGATCAACGCGCCCCCGACATAAACGGGCCACCTGTACACTGACAATGCCAGGGACGTTCGAGCTGTCTGATAGCGAGGATACGATTGACACCGCTCTTGATAATCAAATTTGCGGCTTCCGACCTTGCGTAAGCGCTTGAATGGCACGTCGAACGGCGAACTCGTTAACGTCTTAAACCCCGCGCCCGATGCAAGACGAGACGAGACGCGACGCGCTGTAAACGGAGAAGTAACGAGCGAGGCAAATCTATTCCCGGAATTTGTTCTTCTGTCATTCACTCTCGGATTACAGTTAAAACATCTGAAAAGAGAAGAGACGGAGAAAAGGGGACACGTCGAATCGAATTTCCGGACATTTCCGTCCAATTTGCGTTTCTATTAGGCGACTTCCTTGCACTAAGGGCAAAAGGGGGGCGAGACACTTCGCTGTTCGATCGCTCGATCCAGGTCAGCGGGACGAAACTAATCGCGGCCTTTCACGAATCGAAAAACTAGTATCGCGCTGGAGCCCACGCTGGGATCTCATTAGAAACGCAAAGCAGGAATCAATGATCGATAAAGTTCAGAAGTTTGCGACCAATTTGCGACGGTCGTTAACAATGATCGCATTCGCAGGGATAAGCTCGCATCTGGACTCGATTCCTCAAGCTTACGCAACTGTAACGCGTTACGTTGATGATCTCCGGTCCGCGGTCCGCCGCGGTCTTCGCTACGAAGAGGACAGCGGAATTTACCAGGTCTCCAACATCAGTAAAGACCTGCGAGGATAGCGGTTTAGCGTGGAAGTCTCGGCAACTTTCCTTCCGATCGAAGTCACGTGCCACCGCGTCGTTTCGCGTTTCTAGCGGCCGGCCGTGTCGTGCGATCCGCGCGCGGTGCGCCGCGCACACGGTGTCAAATGGTTATTGACCCGTGACCGTCAACAATCAGGCCAATCAGTCCTGCCTCGAGGTCGTCCTGCTTTTACGAATCCATGTCGGAGTCGGGAGACAACCGCGATGAAACGCGATAGTTCGCACGCCATTTCGCGCGGACCGGCTCTCTGCTCCTTCGTACACACATACACGCACACACACAACGCGCAGCTCATTTCGCATACACGAATGTGTGACACGGATCGTTGTGACTCACTCGGGAACCCCATTTACATCTGCTTACGTTCGATTCGAACGATAACACGTGCCGGGAACGCGATCATTGCAAATTTGTCCATTTAGTTTTGTCGCCATTATCTTTTACGGCCACAATGCATCGCAAACGCCGATAAAATGCCGATCGTTATGCACCGCAATTGCTGTATAATTTCTCGTTATAGCCATTTATTAATCCGTTTGTTCCGTCGGATCGGGGAAAGCTCGCCTGATGGAAAAATTAAAGGCGAGAGAGCGGCGATAAGCGTTTCTCAGCTCTCTATTAAAAAAAAAAATTATCTGAGATAAAAGGATGAGATAAAGGGACAGGCGCGCAAGAAATCTGTGACGTGAAAATTTTTCGCTAATCGATATGAAATATTTTTAGACACGGGAATTCGCGATACGAGGAACGCGATAGCTGTGTGATGGTGGTCGCACGTCCGTAGATGTAGAAGATATTATGCCATTGAAGTAACGCGATATGCATTTTATCGCGGCAGAGTCCAAGTGCATACCAATCCCGATATGGAATATTGTTTGCCGAAGTATAGCTATTAGATCATCCGATACGCTTGAGCATACAAGTCTAGATAAGTTTCCCTTCGATTTAGCCCCGACGCGTCTTTTATTCGCTCGCGCTAATATATTAATTATTAGTCCGTAATCGACACCATGGACATCGCACTTACCGATACCCGCTTGCCGAAGCCGAGGAAGGAGAGCTTCCTTCTGGATCCATCGGTGTTTTCCATCCTTCACCGGCCGCGGCAGCTGACGATGCAGGCTTAAGGCTGTGTCTTTTTCCTAGGTGCCCGGCCGATCCTGAGTCGCGACGGCGATGTCCACATGTGGAGTAATCGCTGTGATGGCAGCTCCGTTCTGTTGGCTGTTGGAAACACCACATCGTGTCATTATACTTACGATTACGATCGGGGGCGACGGAACGGAATGGTTTTGGCACTGACAAATTCATTCGGAAACATTACATCTAGAACGTAGATTTTATTTAATGGGAAAAGACACACCTGTGCGTCTGCTTGGCAAAGTAAAAAAAATTATAATCGCTTATAAGCTACGACAGTTAACGAAGTTATTCAAAGTTCAAGTACTAATGTAACGTGGATCCGACTAGAGAATCTTTTGGTAGAGATGAGGAAATTTTCGAACACACAAACCGAGGAGAAACGATCAGGATAGTGATCTCGCGAGCACTCGTTCGCGGACTAACGATCGCGAGGGGCTTTCGAGCGGCACGGCCGCAGCCGGCGTCAAGAATGAGATATACCTCGTCGCGAGTGACCGATGACTACCGGTTGTTCCAATACCCATCTTTGTATTTACGAATATCTTAGACATCACAATAGTATACCGTCTTGACGTCTCAATATTTTCGTATAATTCGGAATGTCGGTGTTACGATTTGTAAGTCATGCTTGATCAGAGCTTGTCTCAGAGCTACGTTTATCCGAATATATATATATATATATATATATATATATATATATATATATATATCGCTCGACATGTTTCTTCTCTAAAAACATCCCAAAAACCTTCGTATTGTCGACGAACGATCATCCTACATGTCTCCTTAACTTACCTTCTCATATATAAATATATAAATAAATGCTTATCAAAATTTATCACAATGCGTTGGAAATCGCGCCTCGAGTCGCAGTCAACCGATCTTCTTGTCCATCTCGCGTTGCAATGCGATGATGTAATCGACACACCCGACACTTTTCTCTCCGTTTCTTGACACGCTCGTATCGGCAATCAACATAATTTAGTCTGTCGCGTCAGTTGACACGTAATTTTCATCTTTGTTTTACCGCATTTATGTAACGACGATTGCGTCAACGCAACGATTCGGTTAAATTAAATAATCGCTCTTTTCGTGCATCTCGTAATAACGTGTCGTGTGAAAAAAATCACGCGCACTTAATACATATATTATATATCCATGATTAATTATGCGCACATCGCCGATGTTGTTCAATCTTAACAATCTCCCGTTCTGACAAAACTCGCGAGCCGTTCATTAATGCAGTGCGACTGACTGGCAATACCTTTCGTTCTATTTCCGTATTCCGCCGTGTAAAATTCTTGGCTGTTCCTTATACTTCTCGGACCTTGTAACAATGGCCCTAGAAACTTGACGATCGGCTTTTATTGTTGAACAACAGACTGCACAGACATGCGGTATGTGCGAATATATATAGACGTATGGATCTAAAGATCGTTTCACAACGACGATACTATCTCTATTTCATGTCAATCGAAAATAATTACGTTACATATAGATATGCAGTATTTTTGCGTGTATTGTATATTCCTCATGTTATTTTATATTCTTTCGAGTTATACTCAATTGTGTGCTTTACAGTTATTGCATATCTTTCAAACCTCATGGCACGAGCGTATTATTTATTCGACCTGGATATCCCCAAACGTTCATTCAACCTTTCTGCATGAAGTCCTTAAAAAGATACTGTTTACACTGACTTACTATATACAGCCCGGATTCCCGTGTGCGGATCAGCGTGAGGACACCTTAAACCTCCGTTCCGGCATTATAATGAGAAGATCTGGTGGCGAGAACCGGCTGGCTCTGCGTGCATTTGTCGTCGTTTGTTTGGCGAAAAGAAGACGGAGATCCTTTGTAAATGCAACATCTGCTACGATGACGTTACGTCAAGTTTTCTTGTTTTTGCGGCGCCTATTTTTTTTCTACGCTCTTTTATCCCGCATCAGGTTTTTTATCCGCGCATAAAATTCTCTCGTGGAAGCGCGCAATGCGGATCGAGCGAACGATCCGAGTATACAGTACAGTAAGTTAGAGTGAAACAAAATATATTTGTTCCATTTTAACTTACTGCACCAGGGTGTACTAGTTCAGCAGTGCAGCGACAGAAAACAGACCTTAGATTATCTTCGGTGGAATCTCGATTTTCTTTTCATTCGTAATGAGGAATGATAATTGGTACATACCAGAGTCAGTCGACAATTTTCTCGTACTTTGTACCGCACTCACGTGGCTTAAAAGAGGCAAATATATTCTGAGTCCGCGACGTCCAAAACGCAAATGCGCGGACATTCTTGGCAGAGCCCGTTAAATTTTCAACAACGCTGAACCTACAATTATCGAGCGAATGCAAGAATAATATGTCTGACGGTTGTTAAGCAATCGATCGAATTTTCCATTAGATAAGTATGAAAAGCGCCTTATCCCCAGTCTAAGCCCCAATGCAAAACGACGAAGCAATAACAATTTTTGCCGCGAGTCTATCATGAATTAATTTTTATTATCGAATAGATTATTTACATCAACCAACTTATATATGTATAAATATATAATTTAAAGATGACAATGCAGGAAGAGGGACCTTTATAAATTAGAAGTCAGTTTTTTTTTGTGAAATGATCAATCGATATAACGTGACATTATATTTTCATCAAACAGTCAGACAATTTAGTACTGTCGAGTGTGCCAGTATTTGACCTAGTAAAAAAAAACGATAAATAACTGAATTGTACATTACGTATGTACGTTTCACGCGAGCAGTCAAGGTTTACGACCGAGCTTTCGTATTATTAAATTATTCGAATGTTTTAGGAGCTGAAATATATACCGGGTATCCAGACATCGTGGATGTCAATTACTAAGAGGCATTGTTAGTGTTGTATATTATAAATTATATGCAAATATAAATATTGCACGTTTAATAACATCCCAACATTTCTGACATACCTTAGATATTACGCGTAAGATATATGTATAATAGCAGAGGACAGTATTGACTGTCTGTCGACAATAATAACTTCTAACCGATTATATTCCTCGAAGGATTATCTTTCGCCGTAACTTCCCTTTAATCTGCCTTTAAGTATCCACCTACGACCTACGACATTCGAGGAATATATTCCCGCGCGAATATTGCTGGTTGGACGATGCTAGGCAAAGCGGGAGGATCTTTTGAGAGATCCCGCACACGTGTGCAAGCGGACGAGATACACAAAACGATTCCTTGCGAGAGAAAGGAGCGTCTATGTTTTATTCCCCTCTCGCATCGCTTTTGTAGGACAAGGTTACATAAGCGTGGAGGGCTACGCGGAGGTTTTTGACCTGGTTTCACGGAACCCTGATTTATATCTGCGATATACTTTGTTCCCATATACGCGAATATATACAGCGAAGTCTATTAATGGTAGCGACTGATAGAAATGTATTGTAAACCCCCCACAATAGCTCTATTTAAAATTTCAATAAAATAAATTATTTTTTGTTTTTCAATATATATTTAAGAGAAAGAGAAAAAAAGAGAATAATAAATGCAATCAAACTTCCCCATTTTTTGTACGTCGAAAAAACATCGAAATCTCAAATGTCAAATAATTTGAAACTGATACAATCTGAGAATGTCAAATAATTTGAAGCTAATACAATCTGAGAACGTCAAATAATTTAAAGTTAATACAATCTGAGAAAAAATGATCAGTAAAAATTTCTTTGAAAAATGAGTACAGATAGAGAAATTTCAAATGTCAATTATTAACGCGGTAATGTTACGCACTAATACTACGTTTACGCGAGCGTTACTTCTATAGTAACTTACGATATCTCACTCGTTTACGCGGAATAAATTAGCGTAAGTTACTACAAAATTCCGTTTACGCGAAGGAATTATCCTATAAGTTACTACAAAAGTAACGCTCGCGTAAACGTAATATAAGAGTGCTTCGATGTATTTGAAAAGATCTTTTGTTTTGTTGTAAAATTTGCAATTTCTTATAAAGATATATAATCCAGTCTGATGCTTATATCTTGAATAAATATATTAGTCGCAACTTGAGATATACGGTGTAAAGATAAGCGTATAATCCTTTTCCATTTGCGAGTGTTAGTAAAAAAAATTTGAAAAAATTTACATTCCTCTTAAGGATATGCAGAAGGGAACTGCTGTTGCACTACACTCTGTTGCGTGTATGCGCGCGCTCGCGCACGTGTTGTGTCCCTCATGTATGCATGCACGTGGTGCGACGACTGCGACGCAGTCTGCTCCGGGCGACATTTCGCTTCTTGAACAGAAAGAAACAGGCCGCGCGTTCCTTTTGTAACCGCCGACAGAGATCATAAAACCTCGTGGAAAATTCCACGAGCAAAAGCAGAACGAAAAAGAGCCTCCCAGGGCCTTTCCTCTCTCCCGACCTCCTCTCTCTCTCTCTCTCTCTGTTTCTCTCGCAGCCTCTGTAACCGTCCGATATTTTTTATCAGGAGAAATCAGTTCTTCGAATCGATACGAGAGTATTATACATGGCAAAAACCTAGAACAATTTGATCCATCATTCTGGCCGTATTATTAGTATATAATCATCATTCCTTGTTGTGTTCTTCTGCTAATTTCTTTGACAGATGGAAAGTAAATTATTTCTGAGAAATTAACCGGTAGAAAAACAATGCTAATTCCATTTTATTCACTCTTGCAGGCCACACATACTTTCTCTTTCTCTGTTTCTTTCTCTTCATAATAATATCGCATCGACGATGATTTGTTATAGCGACAGCACTTAATTGATGCAATTAACATGGTGTCCGCACTCAAATAATCGTCACAATTATTACGCACGCAGCATCATGTCGAGTTATCTCGGTGCGCCTTTCTTCTTAATCGTCCATGCTTCAATTCCTCTTAATCGCCCTCGTACAATTGTTATAAATACTACATCACAGTACGTCTTTTCATATCTGCACAGAGTTTAACATTTATTTATGTAAGAGAGGTTTGCGTTCTATATTTACTATCCCTATTTCCAAAAATTTTGTTTATGGATAGTATATACTAGTTTCGTATTTCACGATAAAGTGCACGCGATGCACAGTCCCCTTCACGAGGGTTCGCTCTGTCTTTGAGATCGTGCAATTAAATTGGCAATCGAAATTTCATATATGGGGAACAAGGACATAGTATCACCGTGGTGCTCAAACGCCACACCAAGCGATGATTCATCGTCACGAGACGTCGCCTGCACGATTAAGCTCATTGAAAGCGAGATTGCCTCGTGACTTCGATGAACGGACGACGTGCGAACGATCAAATGCGAGGCGATGATGATGACGACGGCGCGGCGGCGCCGCGGCGGGCGAGTCCTGCGAGAGGTTTATCCAAACTGGAACTTTGACGGATTTTATTTATGAACCGCGGACCCAGCTGGAAGTCATAACTGGGAGTCGTCGAAATTACGGCTAAGCGAGCTTTAAATATCGCGAACACGCCTGTGACTTACGCGTTGTGGTGACTGTTTATCGTCAACTCTCATGATGAATCATTTTTATCGTAAGTAAAACGTAAGGTGGAACGTGCACTAGCATAAACATCTCACATTAAGAATCCGTATAGTAAAAGCCCTGCCAACGATTATCAACGTGCGGTGATTATAAAAGAGACCGGCCATTAGCGACGACATCAAACTTGTTTCGTGGACCTCTCAAAAAAATTATTTGGCTAGGATAATTTGTGGATGAGAGACAGAAACTCCTTCGCGTGTAATAAAATTTATGAATAATATTTATTTTCTCTGTACCTTTTTTTGTGGTAATTTACGATTTTCAAAAATAATTACCACGTAATTATTTTTTTAAAGATTCTTCGAATTATTTAGATGTTATATTTGTCAAAACCTAATATAAATAAATAATATTGTATTAATATTTATTCCGATAATATATGTAAATAAATTTATCCTGATTTGTTTTTCTGTACCTTTTTGCGATTTACGACTTAAAATAATTTAAAAATAATTACCACATATTTATTTTTTTAAAGATTTCAAACTTCAAGTTATTTAGATGTTATTTGCCAGAGCCTGATGTAAATAAATAATATTGCAACTTCTGTATTGTAGTCTTGAAAAATTTAAGATTAAGATCTAATTAGCAGTTGTATAAATTATTGATAAAACGTATGACGCACTCTGCTTGCGACTATTTTTCTTCCTGTATCCTTCTTGGAGTTTGCAATCTTTAAAAATAATTACCACAATTATTTCTTTCAAGATCGTAAACTCCAACTTATCTAAATATTGTTTTAAAAAATAACAGGTTCTCCAATCTTATAAGAAATAATAATAACTAAACGACCTTGCAACAATAATAAATTTAATGACTCGTATCCAACGACTAAACTGGTTTATGTATAGAAAAATTTGATTAGATTGTCTGGCGCTATAAATACCAAGACTATATATATAACGCGTAACTTTTGTCGAGTCAATTCCTCCGGAACGGGACAAGCTTCGACATAGTTGTCGATATTCCGGAGTTTACGAGCCGTTTGTATTAAAGACGAAAAATACAAAAGCTAAAATACTCTCAAATATTCGATGAATTTAAAAATCGCGTCTTGCCAGCGACAGGAGAGTGACACGTGCCTCTCGTCTCGTCCTCTCGTCTCGCCTAATCACATCCGCGTTATTATGCCATTCCGGCGCGGGGCGTAAGTTGCTCCATCAGTCATAACTGTCCCAGGACAAAGTAACAACGGCGGGCAAAAACCTGCATGCATACGGAAAGAGTTGTATAAGTAATGTACGGATCCCAGCCTAGAAAAGACGCGGCGAGAGCCCACTCTCTCATCAATCTGGGTCGAAAATAGAAGGGACCCCTCGTTCTCCCGTCCCTGCTCTCGCCCTCTGTTCCTGGCGACCGCGGGCTGTTTCTATTCCATTATACTTAATTAAACTGCATCTTGAGTTTTTTAAGACAACAATAATACAGGAATATTACTTATTTATATATCAGGCTCTGGCAAATAACATCTAAGTAACGTCTCTTTTACTTTGTGCTTTCTCACCTCGCTTTCTTCCCGTTCGATATAAAGAAGCCGAGTTTGTCGTACGTCCTATCTTTGCAATTCAACTATTAAATATCCTAAAAATACTTTTTAATCGTATCTTACTCGCGTAACTCGCTATTCAGTTAAAACACAGACTATAATCGCGCGGTCTTCGTTTCTTTTGTCTTTTTCGAGTATTTCTAAATTTTCATGAAAAAAAAAATTGCCATCGCTACTATTAGTTTTATTATCTTCTCCATTTTCGCTTTATCTATTCGCATTTATCGTGCCGGCTGCACAAAAATTGCCTCGCGCACATTCCAGAATGCCGATGCAGGGCGTCGAATAGCGAATATTCCGCTCTCTCACCGATCGCCGCGCAAGCAACCGCGTGTAATTTTTGTTTCACGCCACAACAATGTGACAGAAAAAAAAGTTTCCTTCGCTCGACGATTTTATTGCGTAACGCAAAAATCAGTGTTTAACGATTGCGTTGCCAGCACGGCAAACATACCGCTTACGAACAATAAACAGCCCGGCGCGGGCACGGCGCGTTTAACAATAAGTCACAAGGTGACGTCACAAAAAGTGAAAAAAAGTGTGATTTTTATTCTACGATAAATTATCTTGTCATACGTATATGACTTGCTTTTTATCTCAAAAGGACAACCGTTATTATGAATCGATTCCGGCTGGTTTAAAAATTCATACATGGTCAATATTAATGAGGAAAGTAAAAAGTTTTTATTTCGCGAAGAGATCTTTCGTTTAATAATTTCTCCTCTCGGGATTTGAGTAGGAATAAAGAAGAATTGTTGGAAAGAGGGTGGAATGATGAATTGGATAATGTAAAAGAAGATGCGTTAAGGAAAAGAGAGAGAGAGAGAGAGAGAGAGAGAATATTAGTGTTAAATTTGTAGTATGAAATTATAATCAATTTGAGTCATTTTTAACCATTCCTATAAGTCGCTACTGATCCTACTCAAATGTCGTTGATTTTTAACTAAAACAATATTTTATTTAACTAAACCAACGAAGAGTTAAAATAACACTGTTTTGTGTTAAAATAATAAATTTCGACACACACGGTATAGTTAAAAGTAACAAAATGTTATTTAACTTAAGGTATATCGGTTTAAAAAGATTTAAATTTTATCGTTTAAAATTATTGTAAACCCCAAGTCGAGTTCTTAGCGATATAAGCTGAAGTAAATAAATTGTAGATTGAATAATTTCTTCTCTCTCCTCCTCGTATGAGAATAACGAGTTTCCTTCGGAAACACGCGAGCGCGGTATGCGCCATGCGGACTAGCGGACTGTGTTGTCAATTCATCCGAAATTCCGACGTAGACCGTAGACCACGCGGGTACCGGTTCTCCTATTCTCCTCGCGCGTCGTTCGTCCTCGCTGTCGCGAGGCTCGACGGGTGCGGCGATGTGCCGCGATTCAGGCGCGCACGATCTACATACCTAGGTAGCGAATCGATCGTTCGATGCGCACCAGTTGCGCGGACAGCAGCGTGGCCGCAGTGCAAAGTGCACGAGCCGCGACCGGACTCACGTCTCACAGTTCGCTCCTCGATTCCCGACTCCTCTCCGCCGCCGCGCCGCGTTTATTCCGGCGGCCTTCCACGGGGGACGAGGAAGACACGGATGACACGACACGCGCCCCCGGGGTATTTACGGACTTTACGGTTATTCCGTGTTAACGTTTATTACGCTCGCGCGCGTCGACGAAATCGCGATGCGCGGCGGTGGTGCGCGCGAGAGCAACGCCGTTGACAAACTGACGGGCTACTCGGGCCTCGGGCCAGTCGGTCGGTCGGTCGGTCGGGTCGGTACGCGATCCGGAACGGGTGTCCCTAGGGAAACACAGCGACGGTCTCCTCTCCGTCTCGCTCGCCCGTTCGCTCGCTCGCCGGACGCCGCCGCCGCGCCGACAGCGGCACGCGTTTGCCGCGCTCCAACTGGAGAAACGGAGTAACGGAGAGAGAGAAAGAGAGAGAGAGATGAGAGAAAGGAGCAGCGGGAATTGAATTTCTGTGACCGGCCGGCCGGCCGACCGGCCAATCGCGTCGGTCCGACCGGGTCGCCTCGAAGCGGGTTCACTCGCTTGCGCGCCGGCGCCGCCGTCGACGTTTTCCCAATCGTCTTCTTCGCTCTTCTACGGCCAGTATTCATATTCATAATCAGATCTTATTTCAAGACCGTCTAAAGTAATATCTTAAGATGCTATAATATACGGCTCTGTGATCCTATGTATATTTTTACTCATATTTTCTCAGAACTTTTCTAAGAAGTTCTCACATTTTAGAATTTAGATTTATGGAAAAGTTTTGAAAAAATAGTATTTCTCAGATACTTTCAGAATTAATTAAATGAGGATTTTCGGAATATTTCAGTACCTATATATATGTATAAAAATTTCCACGTTTATATTCCTTTTTTTTCACCTTATACCTTTCTTCTCCTGTGTACGTAGCTCTCATTTTCTCTGCATATACAAAAAATTTTGTCTTTATTTGAAAATATTTTTAGTTTTAATGTGAAAATTTTGAAATCAGATTATATTGAGTTAAACAAAGAAAACTTACTTGAGCGAAGTCATTTTATGTAGTTCAACGAAAAAAAAATATTGAAATTCTTATAAGAAGATTATAGATTGTTGATGCGTATATACGAAACAATATGAATAGTTAATTTGAGTATATAAGTTTTAATTTGACACTTTTCTGTGTATCCATTCAACTGTGTATCTTTCCGTTGATTTTACGTCGTCTTATCATCTTTTTTCTTAAGCTTCCATTCTTTTATGCGGAAGAATGTGCATATATCTTTAGAATAAAATAAAATGTTGCTATTATACACTGATATTCATTCAATGTCCAACAGTCGCAATGTGGATATGCGTCGTAATAAAATAAGCAGGGGACACATCCGAGAATACGTTTGAAAGTTAATTGCATTCACACCCTGATGGAAAAATTACTCATATTTTCTCAGAAATTTTTTAAGAGTTTCTCATGTTTTAGATTTATGAAAGATTCTGAAAAATATGTAAAATTTTTCAGATAGGTACTTTCAGAAATAATTGGATAAAGATTTTAAGAATATTTCAGTATTTACATGTATGAAAATTTCTATGCACTCCTCTTTTTTCCACTCTTATTTTTCCTCTCCCGCGTATCTTCCATTTTCTCTATGTACAGAATAAAAGAATATTCTTGATTGGAAAATATCTTTATAGTTTTAATGTGGAAATTTTAAAATAAGATTATATCGTTAAACGAAGAAAACTTGCTTGAAGTCATTTTATATAGTTCAACCAAAAAGAAGTTGAAATAAGAAGCCGAAATTCTTATAAGAAGATTACAGATTATTGCGTATATACGCATATATAAGTTTTGATCTGACTTTTCTTTTCTTTCTATGTATCTTTTCAATATCTTTCGGCGTTGGTTTTTTACACCGTCTTATCGTCATTTTTTCTTTACGCTCCCATTCTTAATGCGGAAGAATTATGCATTATGCTTATATCCCTATAGAATAAAATAAAATATTGCTATTACACTGCTTCACTCAACGTTCAATAGTCGCAATATAGACATGCGTTACATATAATAGAATATGCAGAAACATCCGAAAATATGTTCGAAAGTTTCATTCGCACCCTGATGAAAAAATTACTTATTTTTGCTCACAAAGGACCCCGCACAAAACCAATAGAAAAGTGGCCCCAGTCAAATTGGCTGAAGTTTTGAAATGAAAAAACCCTATTTTCAAAGCTTTGCAACACGTCTTATCTGAAGGTTCTTCTGATATGTACCTATCAATTTTAGGATGTTTGAAAATATACGTGCATTTATTAGACTTTTTCATTCATAAACCATTATCGTCGATTAACACTTTGAGACCAAGAGAGAGAGAGAGAGAGAGAGAGAGAGAGAGAGAATCTCGGAAACTGTTCATTTTCTGAACTTGCAGCCATTGAGACTTTTGATCAGGACAGTCTGAATTTCATCATACTAAAACTTTAGCCAATTTGACTGAGGCCACTTTTCTATTAGTTTTGTGCGGGGTCTTTTTTCTAAGAATTTCTTTCATATTTTAGGTTTATAAAGAATTCTGAAAAAAAGTAGAATTTTGAAAATGTTTTTCCGAAAACGCCCGTGCTCCGATTTAAATTGAAGTTAGTAAATAGATTTCTTTTAAATGGAAAAGAAGTATACTAAAAGAATTGTTGCGATTCAAATGTTAAACAACTTTTTCAATATTTTTCCACATTTTTTTTTATGTCTTACGTCTCTTTCATATTTAATTTTTTTTATATCTCGCACACCATTTTTCATTTATAACGGAACGTTTCATTACGTTAAAATGATTTCACTTGGATTTTTAACTTTTCACGTGAAGCGAGGTTCACTTTACACCGCCCAATGCTTTTATACGTCTTTTGTATCTAAAAAAAACCTTACAAATTTTGACCTAAATCGGAACATGATGGGCATTTTCCGAAGTTTCGCTAAGATACTTTTAAAAATAATTAAATGAGGATTTTCGGAATATTTCAATATCCATATATGTATAAGAATTTCTGCACGAAATAATATGCACGAATTTTCTCATAGGAAAAATCTGAAATATTTCATTATTATTTCGTCTGAATTTTTCTGAAAAATGTTCCAATTTATATAAAAAGAAATCTGAAAAAGTCTGAAAATTTTCATAAAAATCCCAACTAATAATATAAAAAATTGTGAGACATTTTTCCCGGGCAATATATTCGCGGATGAAGAAGATTTATGAAAATCTGAATCACTGTTGATTCTTTTGGGTGTCACACCCCGCGAGCCGTCGAAAACAAGGGAACACGCTACCTCTCAGCTACTCCTGGATGCTAGCCCTGCGCGGAATATTTTTCTACGTGGAATGAAGAGAGGATATTTTTTGTCGTCGAACCGTTTTATATTGTCGTATCGTTTAGCGCGCTTCGAAACTAGCTCGCGTTTACGTTCTGACGGCGTTCGTGACACGGCGCGATCACATTTCCACGCTATTTCAATAACTTTCTAGTGTGCAAATATACGTGTGTACCGATTTCTTCGGTGGCGGGCATGCAGGCGAATTGGGTCGGTCTCGCGGAAAAGCCGCGAAGTCAAATTCTCCTCGCGCGGGCTTTTTAATGAATATACATCGCACGCGCGGATCCGCTCGTCCCATTTTTTCCACTCGTCATCTTGCCACTATCAGCCGGTATATGTAGATTACCGGACGACGTATGCCGCCGATCGCGTATGCATGCATTTGCAACAAGTATTCCGAGTGCCCCCTCCGCTTTGCTAAGCTGCATATGCATTTATGTAAACCTCGGGATCAACGTAACGACGTGGCTTATACGTCGCGCGGCGTTTTATATCGCCCGGGGAAACAACCCTGATTACATTTTTGCACGATATCTCAAAAAATTTGCCGTAGATTTTATTTTAGACTGGACCCCACCACGTGTCGCAACTGCTAAAATTTCTTAGATTATTAACATTCTTGAAAGAACTTGACCCATTAGCCAAAACACCCGCCGGTCAATGTTAGAACTTCATCAATGTTGGTGTACCTATTCATTTTGTTATCTATCTATGCTTACACGATGTTTTCACGCTTGCAGTCAATTGATGATTTTATGTTTTATAGTTGAACATGACTCCCAGAATTCTTGTTTTTGTTTTCAGCCTCTCCTAAAGTTTTCTTTTTGCGTTTCCAAGACATATAGAAACCGGTATGTCGTACATTAGACCTATTTTTGCCGTCAATAAAACGTCAGAAAATAACGTCGTCACGAGACCTATTTAGGACGTCTGATTGGTCATTTTGTGAAAACCGTCATTATGACGTCATTTTGCTATTACTTGGGATCTTCGTGGTGACGGCGGTAACAAACAAATATTAAATATTTTTCGGTATATTGTGCCCATGTCGATCATACCTTGGTATGCTAAATCACTAGGAAAAATCTGAAATGCTAAATACCTTTCTGATAACATACAAATACCCTTCTGAGCATAGTAACGACGTATTTGTCATCTTATTGGACAGCTCTAATGATGAACCATAGATAATAAAATGACATCAATAGGAGGTCAAAACTGCTTCCAACAAGGAGAACCTAAAACAGCTATTTTTTCTTTGATACTACCATTATGATCTACAAAATAATATATGATTGATGACCAGGCCTGAATTAGCCAAAAATGGGCAAAGTTCTTTCTCCGAGATTATTCCCTAACAAACAACATGCGCCTTGTAGTATCATATCCTTGATACAGTATCTTATCTCAAACCTTTTGTCATCCGTGTTACCTTGAAGAATAGGAAATAGTTTCTGAAAAATTCTTCCAAAAGTCGTCCGATAGGACTTACTGTATCTGTCTCGTATTTCTGAATCACTGAATTCATATCCTCTTGCCGTGAATTTTTTCGGAATGGCTCACGTTCCGAGATGAGTATGACGTCAGACTGAGAGAACGCACGGATCGTGGAAGGATTGAGGACCGAGCGCCGTGGGTATGGTACGAACAAGCGAGTATTAATACTATTAATACGTCAGTTTAATGTGATACATGAGGCATGATGATAGTATCGGCTTGGTAAAGACAGTGACCGTTATATTATTCGTGATGATAATAATAATAATAATATATATAATATGTATATAATATATATATATAGCTCAACGTACAAACTGTACCTTAATAAATTCTAACGCGGGGGCGTTATTTTATATACACAGCCTTAGACCTCGTGCTGGTCCAGGTTTCGATTCCGCAGATCGCGGCTCCAGATTCGGATTTCTAGGATTGGAGCATTGGGGATCGACGGATCCTGCGTCCTACACGCTAGCTGCAGATCCTCTCCTCGACTCTCTCGTCCTTTTCAACCGCGCGACACGTTCCGACACGCTATGCTACATTCCTATTAACTAATTATCGACATTTATACATAGTACAACCAGGTTTTTCACACACACGCAACACCTCGTACGCACGCATGCACGCACGCATGTACACCGACCTGCGCTGGGAGGACTACGCGAGGACCCTTTTTAATCGGGGAGTTTCTCTAGCTCGTTCTGGTGCATCGGTCATTGCTACCGTCCGATGTAGGATAAAAACATAACGATTACGTATAAAATCAACCAAAATTGTTATTGGTATTATATAGTGGCACGTAACATTTTAATATAAAACTCCTTTCCAAGTTGCATAGTGATTGTATAGTGATTAATTGCGGTTCGATTATCTGTATGCATCGTAGTATAAATGGTTATATATCGCATCGTGTATACTTTATCTTGACCAGGTTCGAAATCGCTTCTTTTACTTTTGAGCGCGACTAAGGATGTTTCTTCCCTAAAATTAAATGCACTTGATAGAAATAACATTTCCAATCTTATATAAATCGTAAGATTAATCAATCCGTTAACGCCCAGTGGTATTCGTATAACGATAAATACTCCACGTTTCTCAATCCTTCTCTTCTACTTCTAGTACGATATCTCATCTTTTGGATCAAATTACTAATTATTACAAAATTTTAGGTGAAAAAGATTTTGGGCGCTAATGGATTAATCACACATACAGATATACTTCACAGAATGCTTCCAGATATGAGAATAGCTCAAGGAGACTCTGCGCGAATCCTTAACCCTTTCCCCTTCTAATAGCCTACGATTGTATTTACGATCTATAGTTCTTTAAAATACCTGCTTGCAAAGTTCTTATAAAACATTCCTTTATATAATCGCACGCGCGCAAAAGGGTTAAATGTGATTATACCTATATAACCACAAATCCATGAAGTCGCGGACCGAAGTACCCAAGTTAGATCTGTAGATCCAACTCTGCATGTCGTTACAATCGACATTATTACAATTATAATAACAGCCGTCTGTCGTTCAATGTAAAAATCGTTCATTGCACATTTCTACTTTCCTCGGGGGAGGTAATCTGCGTATTATATCATTTCTTCCACGCACGGAGAAAGAAATCGATTGACATTATTACAAGCTCGATAAAAATACCTCAAAATCCAGATCTTCGCTAAAGAATCATCGGGTGCTCTAGAAAATATCATAGTATTAGTGTTTGAACTCTTCTAATTCCATGAGTAATACTTCATAATTGTATCCTCGCATATAAATACCTTTTTGAGAAAAATGTTCCTCGTTTGGAAAGATAAAAAGTTGATTACTGAATTTCGAGGCAACGCCATAACGCATCTGCATTATAAAATTCGAAATTTATGGTCGAATTAAAATTTTATAGAAAGGAGAAAACTCTATAAAACTTTTTCGTGCTATAGTAAGTGAAGAACAAAGTTTGTGGTTCTTTATTTCACATTTAATGTGATCTGATAAAAAATTCGTGTTGTTATTTGAATGCCAATTGTACCAATAGACGTCAATTGACCACAAATGGCTAAAATTTATGCTTTTAAAAAATTCGCTAAGAATATCTACAAATTTCTAATAGGATCGGAGAGGAGAATCATCTGTACACCGGGTATGTGAGAAATCGTGATGCAATCAAGGGCAAGATGAGATCAATTATAATTAAAATAGTTGACTATAAGATAAGATAAATAACGATGTGCTATTAAGTTGTATTTTTTCTTCGTTTACATTATGATCATAGTGATAACATGTAATTATAATAAATTAGAACTTAATAGAAAAAAAAAAGAAACGATACAAAACTCTAATGACAGTCAATTAATGGAGTTATCAGTGCAATCGAGCCTGTGCAAATGCGGCTATTTACGGTCATGCATTTTTCCGTGCGTAAAAGTGCGGAAGTAACGCAAGGTAACATGGCACGATGGCTTAACAACGAAAAGACAGGAAAGAGAGGAAAAAAATTAACGAGAAAGAAAAAGTGAAATGAGTGGCTCGCAAAATATGGAAGCATGCGGGTAGGTAGGTAGGTAGAGAGAGAGAGAGAGAGAGAGAGACACGCCTCTTTCTCATATTACGTATTTACAAAAAAAGCCGCCTGTGTACAGCCATCGAGAGTTCGGTACGATTAGTTATCATATTCCGCAAGCGCTTATAAATCACTATGCCATGTGTGTATATTGCACTGACGAAATTGTCGCCGATAAACACTTGCAATTGTTCGCGGATGCTCAATCGCACGTTTTCACGTAAACGTCGTAAAATAGCTCACAGACGACGGATGTCAAATTTTCTTAAATATATGTTGACGTTGCATTGATGCAGAATTCATCTTTCTTTCCCCGAATCTTATTTCCTTCGTGTGAATTAAATTCGGTCGAGTTAAAAATTGACACAAAAAGAAACGGACAACACAATTATTAATGGAAAAACAGAAACATTTATAAACAATTGATATCGGTAATAAAAAATAATGTTTCTCCAAGAAGGTAATATTCGCAACAATTAATGCCAGTCTTCCAAGCGCGACAAATACACATGTGATTATTGTAATCGCGATGTCTCGTAATAGTCAGATCAATACGTGTCATATGCCGCATATCAAATATATATCGTCATATGTTTTAAAAAATATTAAATTAAAGAGCTATCAACAACTGTACAGATTCGTAAAAAAGATCCACGAGAGAAGAAAGTCGTAAGAGAAATTAATCGCGATCGACTTCCGGGCTTGATGTCTCACTTTTATAGTCGTTTAATATTAAAAAAAAGGACAGAGAGAGAGAGAGAGAGAGAAATCTCTCTTACACTAGTCTTGCTTTACCGCAAGAGTTTAATCAGTCTGTGTATAAAATTGTTCAAATGTTTTTTTTGTACAAAGTGTTAACATCAAGTTTTCCCTGGGTTAAATTTTCCATTAATTTTTTTAATTCTTTTTACTAAAATCATCTCTAATTTTATCTTTATGTCTAAGTAGTAGGCCATGCTGTTTGATTAACATTTCCAATTTTCTGAAACATGACAGCCCTAAAGTCGATATTACGCAGAATATCTACATCCTTGTACGCGAGCTTGAGCTAGTTCGAGTAATTATATTCGTTTGTGCGGTTAAAATTGGGAGATTTTGGGAGAATCAAAATCCCGACCAAGATTCCGAATAATTATTAAATTCGACTGCTACTCAATCATAAAAATACGTATGACTAACAATCATAAAAGATGATTGTAAACGAACAATATTGTCAAATTGCCTTCGCGACGAAATCTTTCGTTGTTTCCGTCAACGAGAGGGGCTGTTTCACGCGGCGAAATTGTAACTAATGTAAAAGTACATCAGTATGTTACGCGCGTGTTACGATATAACGTACAAAGACTTTGGCTTGAATTGTATAAAACTGTGTTTTTTGTGCGTGTCGCCTAATACTGCCGAAATTTTCATGCATCCTTCATTTTTACAAGTACAAGGATTGAATGGAGCGAAGTTAAATACAATCGTTGTGCAGTTTCAACATTGTAGAAATAGATCACAAAACTGTCGACAATTGAAAGATGCAGTGAATATTTCGCGACAAAATTTCGCCGGATATCGATTAGCCGGAGCGATTAAGTGAGCTGCGAATTTATGTTTACCGATTTATATTCACGATCTATCGTCGATTGTATGATTTGTCATCAATTTTTATTGTAGGTATATAATATACGTATGTAATACTGATTTTTCGATTTAATCAGTTCCAAGGATTTGTGGCAGTTTAAAAGTGTTTCAACTTTGTACATACATACCTTTTGCCAGTAATATTTGCTGGAGTGCATTAACATTTTTTAATACATACAGTAGAACTTCATTTATCACGCTACACTTTTGTTCATTTACTTTTTACTTCAATCCTTTATTCCAAAATAACAAACCTTGTGCGCAGATAACCGATTAACTCTCCATTGCCCTCGTTCAGCAAACGAACGTTAGTGCTCTCGTATGAGCGCCGCGCCGCACCTGTATTGTGTGTCACTGTATATTAGTGCGGCATTACCATATAGTTTTCTCAGATTAACACAGTCTTATAAGAACAAGAGGATGAGACATCGATCTACCACAGTAAAGCTTAGGTTTGACAATAATCATGTCGACTGTACGTATTTACTCTCGCCATGAGCGCCGTGCTCAGATATATCACACCTAACACTTTCAAAGTCTAATCTAAAAAAATTGTACTAACAAAATATTAGAAAATAGCTATACAAATATAATCTAGAAGGTTGTAAATGAAAAGTTTGAAAGTTTTAGAGTCGAGTCAACTTTTGTCATATCCATGCAATTAAAAAAATAAAATGTAAAACATTCACTTCATAAGAGGGCAATGGAGGATTACAACGGATGCCGGTAAGTACGTATTCTATAGGATAAGGATCTATAAAAAGAGATCTATAAAAAGTTCACGAAATTATCAGTCTAACAATCAAATCCACAGATTCCGGATTTGGAAATTTTAGAGTAGTGTTTATGGCTCTGTAAAACTCTCGTAAGAAATCAAATAAAACAGATGAAAGTTAGAACTCTTGCTAAAGTTACTTGCTTCATCATTATATTTGGCGCAAATTGTCCTCGCGAATGAAGTTCCACTGCAGCCTCGATATATCGGATAAGAACTGTAGGCGAGGGGGAGGGCGGAATACGGAGAGGGTGAGAACTTTTTTCTCGCACACTCGTTCACATATTGTACGCCACGTAGATAGGATCGAGCTGGTCCGCGAGAAAGCCGTCGCGCAAGTGCATCCGTTGCTTCTCACCGCGCGAATTAATGGGTACCACACCGGGGTCCACTACAACTACCACGCCAACCACCAAATGGTGTTCCTCGAGCACGGCGCTCGTCACCAAAGCCACGAGATCGAGGGCCTCGCTTTCGCTACCGTCCAATTCTACCACTACCACTAGAAGGTTGGTCCATGTGAACACAGCGCTGGAAAAAAAATACAATAACAACATTCGATTATCAATAGCTAGTCGCCAATACAAAGAATAAGAATAAGATAATAAAAAATAAGTAAAGGTTTCCAATTGTATATGGCTAATATTGTAGATTATCAAAAGATTAAGAAAATATTTAATTTGGATTAAAATTTAAAAGGACTTACCATTCTGCGATTTTCTTGTGACACCGCATGACACTGTTCTCGATGTCTATCGGATGGTAGCGCATACCTCGTAATAGAATGGCCTCGTCGAGAGCACCAACGACGAATACGGCATCATGAAGTTCTGGATCGCTTGGTACGAGATCAGCCTCGGGCACATTGTTAGTATCACCGGGTACGTCGCTAATCACCAACTGTTGAACGCTCTCGGTCCTTCTCAGGAAGCCAAGGTAACCGGTCCTCGCGTAGACCTCGCTCGTAGAGCCAGTAACCAGTCGCGCGTTGAAGTGATCAGCGTAATCGCTCTCATCGCCATAGATCGTGAAGTAACCGCTCGCGTTGTGCGACGACTGTACCCAAATCTCGCCTAGATGCGAGTCGCCGCATTGACCCTTGGTTTCGGGATTCGCAATGATTACTTTCACGCCGGGCAGCAATTTGCCCGATTCCATCAAGCACAGAGAATGTGGACTGCCTCGTTCCACCAGGGATACTCGGTCGTTACGTAATGCACGAAGATCCACATAAACTGTCGAAGGCTCTGGACTGGATGCTCCCTATTGAACAAAATCAAGAAAATAATGATAGATAAGAATAGATCTCCAGGAACCATCGAAACGATTAATCCAAGCAATCAATTTTACTTGTAAGCAAATGGCAGTGTTTACTCTGCAACCGAATGAGGTGGAGACCGCGCGCGGGCTCAGACCAAGTGCGGAGAACAGCTTACTAAAACTCGTCGTTAACGCTATCCGTGGCCTTTCCTCGGCGACGACAACACACGTTCTCACGCACGCCAGGCTGACGCCTCGTGCCTTGAGCGCATGAACCGAGGAGCCGAGTCCCTTAGTGCACAGCTCCATAACGCCGTACGAGCAAAACGTGTCTCTTACTCTGGATTGGCTGACCGCCGACAACCAGAGTGCAGGATTAGCTTCCACCTGGTAACGGTAACAAAATCGATCAAATTAAATCTTTTTTCACCGAGCACAAGAATTGCGATACTTACCTCGGATGGTGGTATCAGTATAGAATGATGTCCACTATATATACTGCTGAGACACCATAAGGCAAAACCGAGGCCCGAGTACGGATCCAGGCAGAGAGCGATGTGTCTGGAGGGATAGAGCTCGCACGCCAATTTCATGGCACGGCATAACGAAGTGACCGCCGCGTGAGACATTTTGATGCCGGCGAGCATGCCCGTTGTCGAAACACTGAAGTCCAGATAGGCCAGCATCTCCGCGGTGGGCGCCCGATACATCACCGGTAGCTTCTTCTTTGGCATATCGTCCATATCTAGGATCATCGGCCAACTCTTCACGTCGACCACGTTGTTCGCTTCCTATGCGAAACAATATCAGTCAATAATAACGTACACCTTTATCGCATTCTAATATTGACAATATGACAATCAACATTTTCAATTACCTTTGTCTTCAACAACTTGAGGAGGTTCTGGTTAGTCAACACGAGGACGGATTTGCTGACGTCCACAATCATGCGAACAGTCGGCAAGGTCGTTTGGAGATTTTGCGGATGGGGTGGCCTGATGGTCACCGGCACAGCGCCAACATACAAACAACCGTAAAACGCGCAAATCAGATCGGTACCAGGTGGGAAAATTAGCGCTACATGGTCCCCGGTGTTGACCCTTCCTCGATCCAAGAGTAGATTCCCGATTCTCTCGGCCTTCTTGTGCAACTGCGAGCAGGACAATGAGGTAGCGACGGTGCCCTTCGCGTTTAACGACGTAAATATCACATGGTCCGAAGTACTAACAGCGCGCCACCGTAGAATTTCAGAGATAAATTGGTACTGAAAGGTGAACAATAATGTAATATAAAAATAAAAATTGAAGTCGCTCTTCCTTTCTCTCTCCCTCTCATTGAGTTTCATTGAACTTACGAACCTTTTTGGCATTATCACTATCTTCGTCTAGAACACCCATATCTCGTCCCTGCGCAGAGGCTAATCGGTTACCCTGGACTATGTTCCCTACCATAACACTGGCTGGACCGACATCTGCAACAGAATCCCCCGCTACACGCCCCCGCACCATTCCGTTAGTAAACCAACACAAACACTCAACCCAATAATGAGTAGCTCACACACTCTCTCCTGACTGAGGCCGGAAAAATCAAAGCTAGAGCAATCTGGTTTTCGCCATCGTAGCCAACAATACAAGCGTTCATGGGTCTTCCGCTCCACAGGTCTACGCTTTAACGCGCATTCACGAATCTTTGTGGATCCATGGATGCTTGAATTTCCAAACATCTTTTTTCAATTAATTGTACGGTCCAGACTAATTGTACAGATCCCAAATTGATTACGTTGTACATTAAAATATCGACGTTAAAAAAAAAAGTACAGAAAAGCACTGAATAGAGGAAGCTAAAAAAATATGGAAAATTTTTTCCAGCGAGAAAGTAATTCAGTAAAAGGTAGAACCTCTTTCTAATTACTAAAATTAATTATATTTACATTTAATTAGGATACTACAGGATATTCGGAACTCAGCCAAAAGAAAGAAGGATAACTAAATGGAACGACATGCTAAGCATGTATAAATTAACTGTGTAAGGATTGTTAATAAAATAAAAGATGCGCGATAACTTTCTGTTCTAATCTAATCTCAGTATTTTGCAACGAATGTGAATCCCGAGTATTTCCCAAAAAGATATAACACAATGTTACCACGCATTCCGTGCAGTGTTTCAAAAAAATGCACATTTGTATTTAATCATTAAAAAATCCGCTCTTGTGAGAAATTTAACCAATATTTAAATTTATTTAACTAATACTTCAAATACTTATTTAATTACAAAAATATTATAAGTAGACAAGAAAATTCTATCGTGACATCTACTTTGAAACACCGGTATATATGAAGACATTACACCATGCAAGTGTGTGCCAGTTTTCTGAAACCTTCCAAAAATTTTATATAGATGTATGAAATTTCTCGATGTGTAAATAGAATTCTAGAAAGAGTACAATTTGTAATTATCATTTTTTTTCGATTTCTTGCTACTCCACTCCCTTCACTTTCACATACACACATACATTCATACGCACATCTTCTTTCTTATTTACCTTTCCCTTCGCCTATCACCCTCGATTACGATTCACATACACAATACAATTAAAAAAAAATTATCGAACTACTCGTAACTCATATCCACGTCAAACGTTTGACGTGGATACGAGTAATGCTAAATATGTTCATCTGATTGTTTAATTTTTAAATTAAATATAATTTTTGTATTAAAAAAATCTAATCTTTTCCTACATATCTTATATCAATATTTACAGTCCTTAAGTTCTATTTTGTAAATATAGAATGTACAAAAATAAAATCACTGGCATTTTTGAAAAAAATGCTTACTGGCGTTTGCACAATTTTCATTATTTAGGTTTACGTCGATACCTGTCAGTCACAGAAAGATATCGACGCGATACCTGCCGTTAGACTTTGCTTCATTTACCTGAATGAATTTCGCGCGGTTTTGGCAAATTGGTGACACATGTATGAGGACAGAGGAGCACATTAGCCGGATGGAGGGCACCCTCGAGGAAGCGGCGTTTCGTTTCCGAAAGGTGAATACCACCCAGCGGCGTTTTGGGCAAATAGTTGGGTGGTACCAAGGCAAGACAATATATCCCTACTGCATGGATTGAGTCGACTGCTTGCAGCACCCGAGACATCCACTGAAAGCTCTGTATAAAATGATGAGAAATACTTAAGTATACTCAAATCGACTTTCTAACAGATGTACTTTTTTTTCTTTAAGTAAAAGTTTCTCCACCTTTTTTTCTTTAAATAACATTTATGTAACACTTTCCACGCACTTGCAACATAAAATAGGGTATGCAAGTCGTGCGTGAAAATGAAAATTCCCGGGTGCGGTGACTTGAATTTTTATCTTCCAGCACTTGTTGCACAAATAACTATTAATTCTAAAACGCACCTCTTCCTCACTGCAATCAGGCCGTTGTTCGGCAACGACGCATATCCTTTCATCCCTAAGAACTCGCACGCTGAAAACGGCGATTCTACCACGATAGATAAATTTCATTGGTTCGACTGCCAAGACAGTGGCGATAATGTCGTCGGCATTGTGTTTCCTGCCAGTCACCGTCATGAGACCGTCCCGCGATCCGCAGACAAACACGAGTCCTCCAGGACCAAGAAAACCCAACAAGCCGGAACGCGTGTATTCTACTTCACCCAAAACAGCACCGTCGACTTGTAAGGGCGATACCTTGAAGGTATTATTGGTAAGCCCTTGCAGGCCCCAATATTGGCTACCAGTAGCTGCACTGTGTACGCATATTTCACCCACTTCATCCGTCTTACAAATAAATGGCTGTCCTTCCATCTTAATGACGACTACTACACCTGTGAAAAATGCAAAGTTAAATCGTCATTAAAATGCGTCACAGTGCAAAAACAATCAATTTGCAAAAAGACTCACTTCCAGGCATGACTTGTCCGCAATCCTGCAGCGTCAATGACGTAAGGGAATTCTCCTGATCTACTCTGACAACTCCGTAACTCAGGCCGGACATGGAAAGAACTCCACGACCAGTCGCATTCACTCCTGCGCGTCCTGGCCTTCTCACAGAAACTGTGAGTGCCTCGCTCGAGGAAGCGCAAGGACAGACAGCGTCCGGCCTGAGTCCTTTAGACTGAAACACTGAGAGAAACTGATCGCAGGACGAAAGAGACCAAGGATTTGCGCCATCTGCCACAAGTAGTAACCTCAACGATGCCAGAGAGACGTCTTTATGATCCTTAGTTGCTAATAAACCCCAGTGAAGGTCTCGTGATTTTACAACCGCGACGCTGGCACGATGTTTCGTGATCATCTGCATCCAACTAGCGGGATTAACCTTCATCAAAGCATAAGGGATGAAAATGACGTGCATGCCATTTAGTACGCTAGTCAAAGTGCTGTGCCAGAGGCCGACTTCCCGTTTAAAGTCTAGTACGCAGACGGCATTCTCGCCTTCAGTGTAGCCGCAGGCCTGCGTGAGAGCGCGACAGTGGGACATCATCGCCGCCCTGGTAATGGTCACGCCCATCACAGAGCCATCCTTGTCGGTGGTGTATTCAATATACGCGGGGGTGTCATCGGTAAGCCGTGGTGGTGGCAGCCAATCCTTGGGCGTTTTGCCTAGATGCTCAGTAACGAACCAATGCAGTTTTGGCCAGCCTTTAAAAGCTACCACTTCGCCAGCCGCCGTCTTCGGCAGACCCTTCAGGCATGCTTCACTAGTCAACGCCACCTAAAGATATCAAGATATATAGACGTTGCTGATTCCCAAGGTCGAGTAAATGAGTCACGGTTACGTACATTAACACAAATTGTAATGTAAATTACAAGACTGCACGGCTAATTAAACATACAAATATAGAAAAGAATGTTGTTTGTCGGATAAGACAGGAGACCGTGCTCCGCTTACCTGAATTCCACAGCTTCCTAAGAGAAAACCGATCTGTTGAGAACCCGCGTCACGACGGGTCAGAGGTACTTCGATGGGCACTGGCACAATTCCAGCCTGAAGACAGCCATAAAAGGCGCACATGAAGCTGATCGGATCGTTGTTCGGATAAACCAGGGCGATCCTGTCGCCAGGTTTCAGGCAGCAATCCCCGCCGCGACTTAGAGCCTTATTCAGAAGAGTATAGGCAATCTTGTGAGAGCGACTGAGCAGTTTCCCATACGTGAGCGTTACGCAAAGCTTGCCATTAGGATCCAGGACGGTAGCCACAGGTGCTTTGTACGTCGCCGAGCCGTACCTAAATGTAACAGATATATTCTTACATGAATCGCTGAATATATGAATCTCCACTCGCAGTTTTAAATCGTTGGATCTATAGAACGCGGCATCCTTGACTCATCGATAACTCACCTCTGAATGGCGGCCTCGAGAGATCGTGGCAAACCCGATGGCACCGATAGCGCCTCGCCTGTCGCCGACGTCATAGAACCGCCTTCGGGTTTGGGAGCATTTGGATCCTTCGGATTCGCCGCGATCTCCAGCTCGATGTCGTCGTCCTCATAAAACTCTGGTAGCGGTCGACGTTTCGGCCGTTTCAACGTGTTTAACAATTGCTGGATCTTTGCGGAGACCTTCCAGCGACCGGTGGTGCCAGTACTGTTCTGATCTTCGACCACATGTGCATAACGATTGACCCGGTCGGCGCCAGGCCGCCGCGTCGCTGATTGTTGTTGTCCGACCGGAGCACTGCTCGTAACATGAGTAACGTCCGGTGGTTGGATATTGCAATAAGCGTGCGGCGTGTACTCGGCGATGTCGGTGATGTCCGCGCCAGGCGGCCTCCTGGCCGGCGGTCTGGGAGGCGGTGGAGTGTCGCGAGCGGAACCGGTACTGCTGGTGTCCGACAGAGCAGTGCCTATCAAGGTCAACAATAACTTATAGCACACAATTATCGGACAGCTTATTTCGTGCGACCATCATGTGTCACACGCGCGCGGGTTTTTTTCATGTTTCAGCTCGCGGTTCAACCACTTTTTTCCACTTTTGTTAGATGCATGGAGGAAAAATAATGCGTATTGATTATTGACGTGTCGTCCGGCGGAAACAGTCAAGGACGCGTGATGCCAGCATTTAGCGGAGTCACATGGCGCTTGAACTGTACACGACGCGTTTTCTTACATTCTTTTTTCTCTTTCGACATATGCGAGTGCAGGAAAACAGATGGACAAAATTATATTTGCTATGTATTATGCGGCGCACCGATCATCCACATCCACTCCATTCCATTTACTAGAGATGTGCGAACTATTTGAATACTCGAATCTCACTCGATTTCCGATTCAAATTCGAATTTCTATGATTCGAATCTGACCCACTCGTATTATATATTTTCAATTTTATAAAATTATATTTCCCGTTAATAAGCAAAACAATACGGTCATGTTAATAAATGAGTACATTCAGTATTACAACCGCTGACTGAGCGGCTAAACGGTCAAAAAGTTTATTTCTAATTTTTGACATGTTCTGTGATTCTATCAAATTGTAAGTAAAAGTTTGAATGTATGTAAAAAAAATAGTAAGCTATGAGTATTGATAATAAAATAAACTATATATATATATAGATATATATATTATTTTATTTTAATTTTTATACATGTAATTAGACAATATGTTATTAGATACTACATTAGTATATTTTAATAATTTATCTATGATTTTTCGCCTAATTGTTTACTACAACATTAAATAAAGTATATTTATTAGTTTTATATTAAATATTATTTTTTGTCTCAAAAGAATTTATATTACATAGTTAATATTATTTTTCCATATCAAAATATTCTCTTATTATCTACGTGTTAAAATTTAATTTAATAATAGTTATACTATTGATTAAAAATTATATTTCAATGATTCGATTCGATTTTATTCGATTCGACATAAAAAATCCTTGATTCGCACATCTCTACCATTTACTAATCTTATGCACCAATTATTTATATAAATAAATCCAGATTTATTTATATTTATTTCATGTAATTCAATCCGTTATAAAAATTGACATACGCAACAGAAACGTTGCTTCTGTTTTATTATTTCGTCATCATATGTGACTGTAATAATAATTTTACCGGTTGGGCCACCCGCGCCCGGACTCTCCTCGGTGACGACACTGTCCTCGTCGCTGCTGGACTCGCCACTGTCGCGTCTCTCCCGATCGGGACTTCTGGCCATCACGGAGGTTCTCTTGGACGGCATTGGCAAGGATGGCTTCGGTCGTCCCTGCATCGCCGCCAAGGCTTGCTGCACCGCCTCCTGGCGCACCTCTAAACGTAAGAATTGATTACTCAAACGGACAACGAGGACGGATGACACGTGCGGACACTTGATGGTCTTACTTCCGCATCGTCATCCGTTCATCATCTCCTGACACTATTTATACATACGTATTCATGCGTATTGCGCATCGTACATTTTTTGTCTCGTTGACGATTTAACGTAATGCTCTCGAGTGTGTGTGTGTGTGTGTGTGTGTGTATGGAAGGATTTGCGAGATAAGGTGCTTAGGCTCGGGAAAATTGAACAGTTAAATTAAAGTTATTGAGTAGACACCATAGCAGGACGATACTATGCACATGTATTTTTTTCTAGCGGTACAAACTACTACAAACACACACGAGATAAATAAATCTTTCGCATGCTGCCACTTGCAAGATGTGTGCAGACTTTATTTGTTTCATCTTAATTCCGTTTCGAGCACCATTTATCGATTGACACAAAGAACTATAATTGATACTATAATTGCCTTTGTCCGCAACGATTAATTTTGATGAAAAGGTCGCGAAAGATATAAAGATCTGTTCGTCATCGAGGCCGGCTCAAATCGCAGATAAAACTAGTCCGGATATTTTTTAAATGGACAACACCGTGTAAACTTTTTTTTGTGAAATAATACATAACACTATTTTTACAGTCAAATACAAATATTAAAAAATCAAATGTTTTACCTTTAATTTGAAGTAAAATATAGTTCTTATTTCTCAGTAAAATTGAACTGATCTTCAAGCAACTTGAATTTCTCGCATTTACAGCCTTTTTGCGCCAAGACTCGTGATTAAAATGGAATTACGTTTCCCGGTTGTGATAGATGCGTCCAATGCGGCCGATGCCGCTGCGCGTAAACTGCACAATATAATGCAGGTAACGTTCGGTCATTGAGTTGCCATATATTTCCGGGTGAAGCATACCCATATCGTTATTACGACATCATGCAACACTGGGGGACGCGGCTCGTTACAAGTTGTATTCGCATCATGTACGTCGACGCATACAGGGTGTCCCACACATATTTACTTTCTTAGTGTTTATCGTTAATCATACAATTAATTTCGACAAGAATTTTATCTGGTCAAATTGTGCAAAATTTCAATATAAATATATAAAAAAACACAAGTTAAAATTGATATTTATGTTGTTAACAGAGTAAAAAATTTATTGTTATTATTTAATAACCACTACCTACACTTTTTTTAATTTTATTTCCACGTGAGCGTGGATGACATTTCTCGTATGTTTTCTTGGGACGCCTTGTATACGTCTCTATCGACGCGAGTTCCTGGATTGGCTTATCTTCTACAAGATACAACACTCCGTCGACATCCGACTGGTAACGGTGCACCAGGTGGAAGATTACCTGCACTTTGCGTTAAGATAAATGAACCTTTCTATCAGCGCTTTTGAACGAAGCGAGTTTTTCTCCAGGTCACGCGGAATGACATTTCATTCGGGGAGGGAGCGTAGGAAGTAAATGCGGAGCAAGGCGTCAAGCTTCGTGAATTTTATTTAAAGAACTAGAGTAGCTAAAAAAATAAAATCGTACCAAACTGTATAAGATTGATAAATAATGCTCACGTTACACAAGTTATTGCGTAGTAACACGCAGACTCTTGGTTGGATATCATCGGGCATAAAAAGACCGATAAAAGCCTGATGGATCACAGTTTTTCATGCAACAATGTTAAGCCTTAAAGATGATCCATATATGGATCGAGAGTCTATTTCAACGTTCATTCATGTTGCGTGCACGTCTTCAAAAATTAATATTTTTGGACAATTTGGACTAATTAATGGATTAATATCAATTTATTAGCAATATATATATATATATAACTTTTTAAAATTCGGTTTATCAGACCCAGAATTATACGAAATCAAAGTTGCGAGGTCCATATATGGATAGCGTAGTCTCAAGTGGTTGAGACTTGAAGTATAGCCTTTAAAGGTTGAACAAATTCTTACAGATATTGTTTCTTTCAATTCTCTCCATAACATTCATTGCAATTCCACGAAGAGGGATGTGTGTATTTGGTGTAACCGTTCGAACAATTAGAATAATTTTCGAACAGGACGGTGGAAAAGGAGTTGAACTAACGATGTACCCACTGTTGCTACCCGAATGGTCCCCCTGTATTTCTAGTGCCAGAGGTGTACTCACCGGAATGGTAACGGCTCTCATTGCGTGTGAGTCTGCGATTACCGCGTCTAGCTGCCGCCGCCGCCGCCGCTCCCGCCGCTGCAGCAGCCGAGTTCGAGTTCCCAATGTTCCCTGTGGAGCCACCAGAACCCGGGGGACTGGCGATTCCTCCGGGCGCTAGTCGGCCGCCTGCATGCAACACAACAACAACAACGGCACATAGACAAAGAAGGGACGCTACGAAAGATCGGCTCGGCTCGGCTTGGCGAGAGCTGTCGTCGTTCGCCTTCCCTCGGTCTCGTCGCACCCAAATAAACGAGCGCTCGAACTTGGAAACCCTTTGGAGTTAGTGCATTCTCTATATCTACTTCGCTATCGTTAATCGCGCGAGTCAGTTCCAGCGGAAAGCGTTGGAAGAAACAAATCCAACCATTTTTACGTTAACAAGGATCATTGGGGTCTTCGCGACTCTAGGAAATAGGGTTCCAAGCGGTTAAGCGCCGATCTTCGCCAAAGGCCCAAGTAGTCCGTTATTTATCCGGATGTAAGGGGGTAATCTTGCGCCATTGACGGTTGGTCATTCCACCATTGGATGCTGCATCTCGTAAATGTGACTCGTATCGATCGTCCGTGGCGCGACGCACAGGAAGGTCGGAGGAGGAGGAGGGCCGGTCTCGGTGGCGTGATTCAGTTGGAATAATCGCCGGGTAATTTCAGAAGAGTCGTACGGATCATCCTGTTATGTAAATTTACCACGCACTACATATCGAACAGCGATATCGAATTCGGTCGCGCGTTTCGCGCAGAAAAAAAATTAAAAAAGGATTTTTTTTCCGAAAGTTATAAGAAAGTATCTGACGATCAACATCGAGAGTCTCTCGGTCTACCGCGAGGTGCTGCGACGTCGAAAATCCCTGTCGCAAAATGCATGATGTAGGATGTAGATCCGCGGCACGCGATCTCCGCGATCTATGCGAAGGAATCTCTAGGATCTCTAGGATCTCTACGAGGACGCGATGGAAAAATGGAAATGTTGCACGTTCGCGGATAACACGACGCAGTCGGCTGAATAGGGAGAATGCCGATGGATGGCAGGCCGGCCGGCTGGCTGGCTGCAATCTTGAGTCACCCGAAGGTGGAACAACCGGTCTCGGCTACCGCCTGGCTATGTCAAATTACAAAGGTATCTAAAGGTGCAAAAGCGTCTCGAGGCAACACACGCGAGAGAAATACAGGGAGTAAAGCAGGCAAGCTACACGGAGGAGAGAGATAAGTGCAAGCGGCACGACGGACGAAACTCGTTTTGCTTTTAACAATTTTCCATGGTGCGCAAAGAGAAAAAATGGGGAGTGTAACCATTCCGAGGGAATTCACATCTATTTTTGTAAAAAAAAAAAATTTGGATGCGGAAACGGCACAGATAGAACACAATGAGATTGAAGCGAGAGGGAACGTATCGTCATCTCAGGATTTCTCATCGAGAACAACAATTTCGACAAGTGGGAGGGAGGAAACTCGCATCGTTCTTGTAGCTAAAATCGTGTCATTCGTGTCATGTGTGTACACGTGTGTGTGCGTGCATACAAAAACGAAAGTACGAAACGCACAGTGATTAAAGAACACTTTGCAAATTACCGTACTCTACTGTGTTCTAATCTAATCGAAAAGAAAAAAAATACTCTATGAAACAAATTCTCTATGATTCATCAAAAGGGCAAAAAAGCTAAAAAGCTGAAATTAAAGCAGAATTGCGGCACACAATCAATAACGCGTATATATGCGCGCGTTAACGTCCGCTAACTCGCCGCGACTCGGAGATACGCTCGTTCGTGGAGCCTACATAGTGCGTGGCGCTACCTGAGTGATAGCGCTTCTCGTTGTGCGTGACGCGCCGTTGCGTGCGTCGTGCACGTGGCTGCGGTCGACCGCCACCACCATAGCCTCCTTCTCCTCCTCCTCCTCTTTCACCGCCACCGTCACCTCCTCCGCTTCCGTAACCCGTTCTCTCCAGCCCTCTACCAACGACGCCTCCGCCGTCGTCGCTGCCGCCACCACCACCAATACCACCATTTCCAGCCCCTACGATCCACATAAGCGCGTATGCACGGTGTGCTTCGATTCTCAAACACCCGTATTTCTATACTTTCCCATCGTTTTATCTCGCGCGGCTCATTACTTAAAACTGATAATTTTTCATACTGATAATGCACATTTGAAAGAATGACAAGTATTGTTATCGCGAAAGTGATGTGATTACAGGGATACAAAAGATGCAATACCAAGCAGTATCAAATGTAATTTTTTTTTCAATTTTTAAAATTCTTAGTCTTAAATTTACCATTCCGCGCACATTATTTCTGTACTTTAAACATGTAAATGGGTTTTCAATTCTGTAAAGCCAATTCGAAGGAAATTGGAACCTGTAAATGTCGGTAATTGCCGTCACTCCAGGATCACCTTAAACGACTTTTAAACGGATACGGATACGCAGTCGACTTCCTCTCGCGACGCATCATTTGGCGGTGTGCAATGCTGTCACAATGATTTGCCTTATCTTAAAAATTAATCATATAGAGACTACGTTTCGCCTGAATCGCACGATGGATTTATATGTAAAAGAACTTCCCGTTATTCGACTTGGCCATACCGTGCTAGAAAACTGTCGCTAGTTCGACTCGCGCGTCCACGACAATGGCAGATGCACGTAGCATATAACGAGCGGATAACGCGGAAGCGCTTCTTCCGCGTGCAGGTACAGTTAAACTGCAAGCCGATTGCAGCGGTTCTACCGATCGCAGCTGCGGGCGCAAAGGCGCGTCCATCTAACTATACGGGGTGCCTCCATGGAAATGTACGAGATTTTCAAATACATTGCCTATCATCAATTCCAATAGAAGATTTTACTTTAACGTAGGCAGATTTCCAGAGCAATGAGCAACGATAGCAAAGTTTATATTCAGATTTGTATATTTAAGAGACTTTTATATAGAAATTTCAAAAAATCGAAAACTCATTTTTTACTTTTACTAATTTGATGCTATAAAAATGCTATTTAAAAATACTGTATTTTTCGGTTCGCTACACTCCTATAACACCTTAATCCTATTAGAACACACAGCATGGGTCTCCCAGACGAAACTTCGCTTGCTCGGAATTCTCTATTTTCGATATTTAGTTTTAACTTCATAACTGATAAAATAAAACTCTTTTTAATACTAAAACCTATTCAGGTATATTCCCAATCTCAGAGCTTAAAAATAAAAAAAAACTAGTCCAAAAATATTAATCTGAACCAGAGTTACAGCCAGCCTATCAAAGTTACATAAGTCTTCGAAACCCATGTGGGTTTTCGGAATGCTCTGGAAGCTGTGTGTTCTAGGATTAATGAGATATCTCTTTTTTCTGTTATAGATCTTCAACTTCTACAATTAATTTAATCTTTTTCATTCTTTTATTCGATGAAAAGAACATATATCTTTCATTTCGTCGAAAAATATTGATTCATTCTTGTCACGAAAGTTCTTCTAACAAATGATCAAGAATGAAAACAACTTAAGCTAGCAGAAATATTTCATCGCACTTGTGCTAAACGGTTAAAAATGAGAAATATCTAACCGTGAAAGGGTTAAATCGACAGGCAGCGGGGCGCATCAACGAGAGATGCGTCCGCGGAATGCAGCCTGCACGAACCAGCAAATGACGCGTGGTAACGTCCAAACAATTCCGTGTACGGTAACTCTCGCGACGATAAGACCAAGTCTCGCTGCAGCCGCGACAGTTGCGGTACCGGTTGGCAAACTCGGAAACGATTTGCGTTACACTTTGCGTTTCGCGATGCGGAAACGCGTCAATCGATGCGCCGTAATTCGTTCTCGTATGGATTTTCATAGAGCACGAAATAATCCCATTTGAAGCGGCGAACGTAAAATAAACAGAGGTAAAATCGCACGCGCGCGCGGAATCGCGCATCCTTCCTGTTACATCGCAATTTTCTCTCGATTTTCTCCCGACCTGCCTGCGTTCCGCGTTTCGTGTGGCGCAAGACCGGCAGCAGAAGTACGTTGCAGGTTGCAAGGTGCCGAGTGTTGAAGTGACGCGTGCCGCCGCGAGGATTGCGTCTCCGTCCCCTTCCTTTTATACAGAGAATTGCATTTGCCATTGTGCGCACAATGAGGCGCGTGTCTCCTGAGAATCGGAACGCGATTGATATTGCGAGCTTGTTGCGTCCCGATGGCACAACATTGCACACACACACACACCAAGATGCGACGAGAGATAAGACTCGAGAATTAGAAACTGGCGGTTGGTTTTCTGTTTAAAAAAAGCATCACTTATAACTGTAGAGCAAATAAATTTACTTTTTTTTCGTAGACTAAATACTATGAGATATAATTAGTGCAAGCTTTACCGAGAAAATTAAAAAAAAAGTCTCATTTCTGTCGAAATGCCGAGTCTTTTCTAAAAATGTTTGATACCGTATGATCGACGTACGGACTCTATGCGGGATCGATCGATCGAATATGCGACTAAACATGTGGGGCGTTAATATTTTCACATCGCTGACTTCTCATCCGTTCCGTATCGCACATCGCGAATATAACGCGCGATGATATCTCCCGCTGCCTCTATACTTGCGGGAGTCTTAATGAATTTCTAGAAAAACGAAACACTCACCTATCTGCTTCGAGGCGTATTGCTGAAGTAGACGCGTCCGTTTCTTTTCATAACCCTTCTGCGTAATATCTCCTGCAACAGCGGAAAATGGCTTAATTAGTCATGCAATCCAAAAAATAATTTAAACAGTTTAATACTGTTTAATACGTCTCGAGATCGTCTCTTAATATCGAGTATAAGTGTCAAAATCGTTGTTACATTTTAGAACATATTAAACTTGGCGAATTGCTCTCGAGAAACACATGTTCTCTTCTGTCTCCGTTATTATATCCGTTATATTCACGGTAGAATAACAAAACATTTAAATAAAGATATTTAATGGTATTTAATGGTATCTATAATACTTAAACTAAGATGAAGATACAAATAAAACTAGAGAAGATAGGATAATAAATAAAACAGTATAGATATATGTTCATAAAGATCTGTTGAAGATCGCTGAAAATAAGTCGCGAAGATCGGACGTACGTTTTCAGAATTGAATTTTAGATCGGTGCACGCTCGGCTGCCGGCGGCCGGTGCTGATGCAGCTCGCCCATGTGCCGAGTACGATGTAAAACTGGTTAGCGTACTCGCCTTTCGTCACGCCTCGTAACTCGAGAAAACGCTGAAGAATCGATCCTAACGGCCGAGACATGATTTTTCCACGTTCGCGAAACGAAACCGGGCCATCGCGATTATGCTAATCAGCGCGTTCGAGTAATTCTTGATATCGTCGATGCGACAAACTTGTTCGTGATCGTCGTCTCTATGTGACAATTTCTCAGGAAAAGTGGCATGATGTATGTACGAGTCTGTCCACGGGAAAAAGCACACACTCGCTTGTACTTTAGATATATATTTTGTTAATTGAATTTTATGGATGTTTATATATTCAGATAATGAAGGTGGATAAACCTGTATCAAACATGTAACAAAGTGTACAATTAAACAGTTTATTTCCAATGCATTTCTTTACTTTAAGACTCGAATGTTCAAAAAATACGCAAGAAATAAGCAAGGAATTTCCACGCGTTATAAGTAATTCAGCCTTCGAAGCAGCGAAAACCGTGCAGTAAGAACCACGTTGAATCGTGATCGCGATACGCGTGCAGGCTCGCGTTCGAGCAAGAAGCTCATCGAAACCGATCGCGGGAAAATATGTTGCGCAATTAATGCCGTCGGACGCCGATGGAGGTAACGGTCAGGCAAAGAATAAATAGATTCAACACGGTCGTAATCGTTGCGATTCAATTGCGTCGCCTGTTATTCAATAAGTATCAAATATAACCAAGATTATACGTAGATTATTAAGCTGCATGGCAAGTTTACGCGCGTTTTTCCAATAATACATTACTATTCTTTTCCTTAGACTTGTAAGTGTAATCTATTTGTACTAAGGAGTTGTTATTCCATTAGAATTGTTATTCCATTAAAAAGAAATTAATTTTGTTATTATTTCTGCTACTATCGCTCTTTCCTGAACGACCTATAGAATTATAATTCGGATCTTACTAGAACGTTTCCTCAAGGATGAGCATTTGCGCACGAGGAATACCGGTTGACCGGACGCTCTTCTCAACTGCGATTTTCGGCGCAAGGGTCTCCTCCTAAGTCCCGATTTTTGCCTCTTTAAATACTGTCGTTGCTGCGAAAAGTTTTTCCTGCGCTCGTTGAAGCCATCAGCGTCATCGTCCTCACTGTCGGTCGACGAGAGATATCTGTAGCCCGTGTTAGAGCTCTCGTTTTTCGACCTTTCCTTGACAACGTCCTTGGCTAGAAAAGTGAGAAACTGACTACTGGCAAAATAATTTCCAGAAATGACGGTTCTCGTCGGCGCCGCAGTTGATATCATCGTCGTTGCCGCTGTCGTCGTCGTTGTCACCGAAAGTTTCCAAGTGGTCCCGTGCACCAGAAGACCGTTGGTTCTTAGCTCCTCGGAGAACAGCTTATCCTCGTTAAAATCGCTAATTTTTGGCGCCGGACAAGCCGACGATGAGGACGACGTCGCCGAGAAAGAGCCCAAAGACGATGAAACGATAGAGTTCAAGGCGTCATCTTCTCGACGCTCATTGAAATCACCTGACAACAACAGCTTCTGATCGTCAAACTGATCGTCTGACACATTCGACGACCAGTCGTTAATCCTTTCCAGGATCGGACCCTCGTCATCGGGAAAGTATCTGATCTCCCGCCAAACTCGTCGTTGACGTCTCGAGCGACGTCTCTCGGGCGGGACGAACCATACCGGACTGCTGGTGCGAGCTGGAGGTTGCTGACTCTTCTTGCTAGCGCGTTGAGAAGTCCTCTTACCACTTCGGCGACGAGAATTAGAATGTCTAGACGCGCTCGTTCGTTTGAAGTAGCCCTCAGTGCTCACGCTTGGCGATGGCTTTGGTGTCTTCCGACGAAAGAGACCGTTTCGCGTCACCCTAAAGCCAAGCAGTTTCGATTGAAATCGAATGCTCCTTGAACAACGCAATATTCGACTCAATCGATCAGTGAAAATATACGAGCGATATGTAGATATTTATTTTGCCACGAACACGTTCAACTAAAGAAAATTTCATTAATGTAATTATATTAATTATAATTTCTTTTTATCCTCTTTCATAAATTTAGATCAAATACAGATTATATTCGCACTTTCTTTAGCTGTATAAAACAACAGATAATCAAAATTCCTCAAATTTTGAATATTGTAATTAGTTATTTAAAGACTTATACCAAACAAAAACCAAAGATTTTAGCAGAAACGAATGGCTCAAGAAAAGACATTCTATCATTTCCTCATTTTCACTGATCGATCGTTAACGGACAAACTAGTCACCCCGGTCTGAAATCAGCGAATCTAGCGATCCTAAGAGAGAAGCCAAAGGACGACGACGACGAGGTCTCCTTGCTGACGGGCTTCTCTGGCGCCGAAACCGTTCTCGCGACTGTCGGCTGCGGTTTCTTCTCCTTTAGAGCGCTGTCGAGAGAATGATGAACTGAAGAATTCGAAACAGAAGAATACGAAGGAGCCGATGATATTGGAACCGAGGCCGGAATCGGTACCGCATCCCTCCATATCCTACCGAGACTAATGCTGACACTGAGTGACCCTTCTGCAGTGGACTCTTGGGTCCAAAGAGTGTCGTGCGAATTCGTCGTCTCATCTCGACTTAGCTCCGATTTAGATTTGGGTGTCAAAATAGGCGAGGCATCAAGCTCGAGAATTTTCAGATCCTCGGCAACCGAATCCGTGTCGGTATGCTTGGTAAGTTTTGTGGCTTTGGTTTTAGGATGCTGAAGGGACTCGAGATGATCTTCGTGAAGCTTCTCGCGGGAAGAAGAACTGACTCCTTGAAGCCACTCGTCGTAGGTAATCGAATCGCGATTGAGGGAATGCTCTTGATCCTTTTTGAATTCTTGCTCCTTGATTTGTTGTGAAACAATTTTATCATTCGTCGCTGGTTGCGGAGGAGAATTCACGACAGGCTCCAGATTCTTCTGGAGACGATTCCGCCGTTTACCCCGGTCCAGATAACTCTTCCTAATAGAAATCCTCTTGAAGGACTCGCTGCGCTTGAAGGAGGGCTCGTTGCGGTCCTTCTTGCGGCTCACGAGCCTTCTCAGGTTCTCGAAGGTGAGGGGCCTCATGAGGCAGCGCGACCAACCTCGACTCGCGGAAGTAGAATCGCTGCAGATTTATACTATCTCTAAGTGGTATCGAATACACATTTGTGTGACAAAGATTAATGGATGCATTCGCGGATCACAAAGATCTATATAAGAAGTATAAAGGAGTTATAAGTGTAAAAGTATTCTGCGTCTACGATCGAGAATTTACGGAGAAGTTTGCAAAGTCAATAAGAATCTCGGTAATCCTGGTTTTGCGAAAAGGAGCATTTTGTGGAAACAAAAGTGAATTTATGGATTCCTTTCTCCTCCTTCGTTGCTTCCTTTCTCTGCTTCTCCTTCTCAGTCCCTTTACTCTTTGTTTCTCTTTTCTTCTTGCCCTCCTTGCCCTTTCGCTATCCGTATCCTCCTCTTCGTCCTTCCTCTCCCTTTCTCTCTTTCGTCCCTCTTTCTCCGTTGCGCTAAGGTCCGCTAAGGTGCAACGCCGAGGTCTTCCAGTCGTGGATGATCAGCGTGGCTTTCCTTTTTGGACGCCGTGCTGCTGCGCCGCCACCACCGCCGCTCCTTCTCCCTCTTCCTCATTGCCCTCCTCTTCCCTTTTCTTCCGTGCCCTCGGTTCGAACGGAATGATCATTCTATACGAAAAGATTCAGCGCGAATTGCACGAGCGTCTTTGAAGTCAATGCACTCGGTATCGAGAAAGTGATTTATTCTCACACACAAATAAGACTTTTCCGACGATCACTATTTTTGCTTATTATAATTATTGTGTTGGATTTAAATAATTCTCTCGAGCTGATGCTAACTCCAGATTGTTAAGGCAACATTCGATATATTTTTGCAATTGACATATCTATCTATACTCGCGTCCCACTCATAACATCGATGTTATCATCGATGATCATTTATCGGCGAACTGCTTAAACATTTTTCCTCTTAGATCACACTATTACTTCGTCGTCAATCGATTCTTATCTCATTAACTGGTTTCCTTCGAATATCTCGCTCACTGATTTAACTGCCACGAAAGCACCTTGAAACTTCGTCAGATACTTTCTCCGCCCTCGGACGATTACGGCGTTTGTCTCTCACCCCTTTCCTCTCCTCCTCTGCCGTTCTCCACGCAATCTCTCGATAATCTGAGTGCGATTCTCTACGTGGAATCCATGTTTCGTGTAAGAAAGCTTTTATTAAATTTAATTTTATTTTCTGCTTAGTCAGGAAGATACATTAAAAGAGTCACGTCCAATAGACGAATTAAATTTATATTTGGCAATACGTATTACGAAACTACACTGTTTTTCACTGCTTAAATATGTGTAATTCGTTGTTTACACGTTGTTTACAAAATACACTTAACACCACAAGATTCCCATGAAATTCTGACAAATATTTACTGAAATAGTTAACACTTGCCGGGAATGGAACATTCCGTTCACTCATAAATCTCTGGCGGTCGTTTAAAATCACTATCCTTACTCCGCCGTGGACCAACTAGCGGACACATACACCTCTCTACTCGCTTTCAATCGGCAAGCGAAAACCTCTTACTCGTGCCGCGAGCATGCGAAATAATTTAGTCGCGCGTAAACCAACTTGACGCGTTGCATCCACGCGATCGCTTCGCCGAAATGAAATTCTTTCTTCAAAAGACTCTCGGAAAGAACTCAAGCACAAACCGAGCACGCTTCGGGATCGCGTGGCGGCTCGACGCGCGTTCGAATTCGCGCGGCGTCCGCTTCGTCTCGCCGTCGAGGCGCGTACTCCAAGTCGCGTCGAATCACTGGCATTTCGCGCACTCTCCACGACTCACGGCGATTCTCTTGCGCGCGGGGAGAGCTTAGAGGGAAGGAGACAGAAGAAAGAGAGAGAGAGAGAGAGAGAGAGAGAGAGAGAGAGAGAAAGAGAGAGAGAAAGAGATAGATAGAAACCCTACGGGTGGGAAGCCGGCTCGCGCGTGTAAAAGTCGCTAGACGGAAGAGTAGGTGAGAGGATTGAGCGAGCGCGAAGTACGAGCGAACGAAGAAGAGGTGAGAGGGAGCGAGAGAGAGAAGCGTATGGGAGTGGTGGTGGCATGCCGTCCGTCCACTCTCGCCTGCCTTCTTCGCTCGCAGCATCCCACTCTCCCTCGCTCCATCTCGCTCGGCACCCTTCGCCGCGCTAACGCGGCCTCTCGCTCTCGCTTGCGCGCTGCCCGAGAGCTCCACCGCGGCACTCGGAGATCTCGACTCTTCGCCGCCTCTCCCTCTTCCCTGTCTCCTTCCACGAGAGATTCTTAAGGTGGGATTACGAGGGTCGACCGGAGTTTCGGCCCCTCGCGGGATTGTTATACAGTCCGCGGTGTTAAAAGCCGCACGATATAGCGCGCGAAAATATTGATAAATAATTATCGATAAATTGCAATTTTTTCTCTTATTTCATTCGCGAGCTATCGATCCCACGAATCTTCGCTTCCGTCTCATTTTCACGGACCTGGTTACGTACAAAGAAACTTGCGCATTTCGTGCCGGCTGTAACCACCTGACGGGTTTCGCGGATCCTAATCACGAAGAATGCATCTGGAGTCATTTCGTGCGAATTAGCATTAGCTAAAGCGTTGTTTAGCAGTAAATACTTTCTTTTTATGAATCGAATACTGTTTTTCAATTCTTGAGTACCAAACGTACGCTGGCAATGGCGGCTCTTTTTACGAATAAGATTTCGAGACACGCCTACGCTCAATCGTCTTGTGAAGTCAAATGCTTCGGCTTCGCTTGCGATTACGAATGAGTGGGCGGTACGGAATGGTTGCACGGTCATACTTTTCAAACTTTCTCGTCTTATCTATCCTCTACAGAACCGTAGATTCCACATTTTACAATAAAATCTATGTATTACAGTAAGAGTGTGATCGATTATATATTTTATAAGTAATAAGTTAATCGAGCAGTAATATTGTGATTAAAGCCGTCATTAAAATTGAGATCGCAAGTATAAGACGTTCTGTACACAGAAAAAGTGTCAAATTAAATTTAATAAAACTTATACTCGTGTATACGCAACAATCTATAATTTTCTTATATAAGAACTTTAACTTTTCATTTCAACTTTTTTTTCTTAGTTGAACTACTTTTAAAACTTCGTTTAACCATATAAATGACTTCATTCTTCATTCAAGCAAGTTTTCTTCGTTTAATGCGATATAATCTCATTTCAAGATTATGGATTGTTGCGTATATACGAGTATCTATACATATACAAGTGTTGATTTAACACTTATTTCTTTCTGTGTACACTGTTAAATTCGTAGTGTCAAATTATACTTAATTTGACTCATTTTTAACTAGTCGCCAGTGCTCTTACTCAATATGTCGTTAATTTAACTAAATGTTAATTTAACTAAACCAATGGCGTTAAAATAATAAAGTGTTAAAATAATTTTCAACACACACGGTAGTTAAAAATAATAAAATGTTCCGATAAAAAATTATACGATAATGCGTGTGCTGCAGCTCTAATTTTTATTTATTGATGTAATTTGTTTAATTTATTGCACACTGAGAATGGTCTAATGTCAGGCCGAAACATTTAAGTTGTCAATTTCATCTAATTAAATATTACGACTTGTTATGGCTCTGTGCCCTTTTCATTTATTTAATAAAAAAATGTTATTTAACCTAAAGTATTGGTTTACATTTCATCCATTAATATATATTTAACAGTGTATAATTAAACGGTCAACATTTTCACATTGATTAAGGAAGACCTGAGTATCATTCGAAGAGCTATAATTGACCGTCATTTAACTTTGAATCAATGCTCTATGTGTGAATGCTATAAACATTGAAGACTATGCTATACTTTAAATCGTTTGATTGACATTGCACGAAGATATCTGCGCTCACCAACTTGTATATCTTCGCTTACATAAAGAGTTTTACGAGATGCTTCTCTATCGATATATGATATGTCTCTCTCGACAATCAGAATTCTAAGCACCACGAATCCTCCGTGGAGGGTCATAATTTCACGTACCGAGGACATTTGATATCACCGATTCTGGGGGTGCCGTGTGGCACAGCGTGGATCATTAAACCATATATAGGTATATTGTCAGAACGGTGCGGAGGAGGGACACTATAATGGCCGATAAGCGCCGAGGAGTGTCTACGGGGCACACAGGCTCTCAAGGCGACTCGAGGACGTTTACCCACAAAACCGGCGACCTTGATCTTACAAAGATTGTTGTTCTCCACGAAGAGGCGTCCAGTGTGATGCTGCTGCTGCTGCACCTGCGTCGCGTGCGACAAAGTTGCGGCTAATCAACCCTGTTCTCCTTCCATTCCTATACTGTCCACCGGGGGAGCAAAACGTTCGGCAAAAAATATCGCAAAGATTAATCGCGAGTGCTCGATCGAGTGTTCATTACGATTTCGTTCCGTCGCACATATTCCAGAGTCTCGTGCTGATTTTCGGAGTAAAACTGACGCTTTAAACAGTATCAAGGCAGAAAAAAACGAGAGATAAGTTTTATATACGTTGATATATTTGCACACTACCGTGAGATCACGAATGTGAAGTGGCGGTAGGTAGAACGAGAGAAGTGGTGAAGAATAGAGAAGCAAGGAACAATAAAAAATGCCAGAGCTCGATCGTAAAAGAATTATAAGAGAGAGATACGCTTTCTATCGGTTTTAATAGACGTGTTTGTACAAAATTAACGATAATCTTCGGAATTAAGCAACATTGCAATGCGCAAGATTGCCGAGGCCCGAGATGAATACGCGTCGTTTCTAATTGATCTAATAACACGGCAATTATGAGATTGTGGGTTAAGATCGCTTTCTATTATTTTACTAGGTGAACCGTGGCGCTCGTGTTTCTGCATCGAGAACCAGTGACTTAATAACACGTCGCAGCGATAAATCCAGTTAAAGAAATATACCACGACAGAAACGACGCTTGTTAAACCGCTCCGCATGACCTAATTCATCGGTGTTCGCCAGAGAACCCGAAAAAGGACATTTATTTTTCAGAAATACATTTCAATAATAGAGAAAAATATTCGTCAAAATATATAGAGAGAATAATACAATCATTTGTTGGAGAGAATACGAGCAAAGGTCTAATCTCATTACTTAATTTTAAAATAAATATGTTACGTCACTTTTATTCTAAATTAAACTGCATTTAATGCAGAAGTGTTTAATGTCGTTTTTAATGCTATTTATAAAATAATAAATCAAATTATCTGCATAAGAGTGCCCGCCTTTCGCTTTCACGGTTGTTTTAAATATCAAGAATGCAAGGCGTGCATTATGTTTCGTTTCATTGTATATTAGGTATTTGTGCGGGTTATATACTTTCGAAACGAATTAGTCATTTTCTTGGAATAGAGAATATAAAGACCCGGATTCCACGATACTTTTTATACGCGCCGCACGAGTACTTATACTAATTCATGAATAAAAAGCTGGCGATCTCAAAAGCTAACAAGTTACAATTATTTTTCCTTTATTATTATTACGTCTGAGACATTGTGTAATTGGTACGTGTCTTTTTTTGTTAAAAGAGCAGTCTCATCGATAGATAAATATATAAACACACAACATATTGCAGAATAAGAAGCACGCGCAAAATGCTAATGAAGAGCATAGCGAAGTTGAGCCTGGTAACGCGCACGATGGAGTCGTTTATTCTTTATTAATGCGGATGCACGACGCCACGCTGACGTAGACTTTTAAGTCTTATTTACAGCTGGACAACGTAAGCCGCTTACGTTACACCCGTGACACGTGCTAGCTTGGTCAAGCAGTTGACCAAGAAATTGCATTTTCCTCGTCTCCGTTCAACCACCGAGCTTGTCTTTGTCTCACGAGTGACGCGGCTCGAGGCTCGCAAGGCCGTGATGACCTTAATTAATGATTAATTGACATTTGTTCGTAGGTATCGCAAAGAGAAGATTTGAGGATCCATATCGTCTATCGGAGTTGCGTTTATCGATAATCGCGGAATAAAGAGTTCAAAAAATAAAAAATTCTCAGCATGTGATCACCGCACTCACTGCGAGAGAAAAAAATAGTTGCAGTTATCACAATTTCACTATAATTGTAATTATTTTCGGTGTCGACTATACATTTTTATAGTTATTTTAACAATACGAATTATAGCTAACTCAATACTACATTATTATTGTCATAGCTTTAACATGCATTCATTCAACCGTATACCTGTGATTTATGTATAGTAAAGCCCGATTCTCACTATTGATCAAGTTGCAGTCCGATCAAAAATCGTTGCCATTAAATTCAATGCTATTTCCAGTTTGCATTCACACTGCCGACCGACGATCGACCATGACCGGCAGTGTGAATGCAAACTCGAAAAAGCTTTGAATTTAATGGCAACGATTTTTGACTGGACCGTGACTTGACCGATAATGAGAATCGGACTTTAATGGCAACGATTTTTTACCAGACCGTGATCGGACCGTGACTTGACCGATAGTGAAAATCGGGCTTAAGTCTATAAATATACTATATGATAAAAATAACCATAATTGAAAGATCTATGTATATAAGGTTATATTTACTAATATTATGGTAATAATAATTATAAAAATAAGAATTCCAACCATAATTATATATTACTATTTATTCGCCAAATACTACTTTTCTCTCATTGTGTCAGTGAGAAGAAAAGAACATTTAAACGAAGAAAATGAAGAAACTTGCTTGAAAAAAGTCATTTTACATAGTTCAACTAAAAAAAAAGTTTAAATAAAAAGTTGAAATTCTTATAAAGAAAATTATAGATTGTTGCGTATATACGAAACAAAACAATAAGCACGTTAACTTGAGTATGCAAGTTTCGATTTGACACTTTTCTTCTATGCGAATAAAACGTCGAATCTCTCGACTCGGGCGTACAAGTTTCTATAAAGAGAGGGTGAGAAGAGCTAGTACAAGTATGTGTAATTGGTTAATTGCCAAACTGGCGCTCTGCTAATAATCCCAAGTTCCTACAGATCTAATCGAATTAATTTGCGCATAATTGATATACATAATGACATATAAAAGAAAGTCCCCTATTATGAGATAGGCAACCTAATATGAGATGGCGGGGTTTTTTCATGGTGGGATCAACAGATGGGGCCTATATAGGGCCCTTTAGCTTAACATATCTCATATTAAGATCCTGTCTCATAATAGGGGACTTTCCTCTACATACACAATATATTTACAAGACGACAGGACACCCGACATTTTCTTACTAATACACGACTGGTCCCTCCAATTATTCGTTACGTCATCAAATTGACGTAATCTGCAAACAACAAAATTTTCCGAGGGACACCTGCCATTTAGAGAAGGACGCGACGGAGGAAAAAACCGGTCGCTTCCTCCTTACAACAGTTCTAACTACGAATGCAAATAGCCGCATTCTCGAGAGTGAGTTACAGCTCGCTTACTTACGGGAAGAAAAGCCTCGGACACCTGCAACATTGGGGCCGCGGTGTAATTTTGTAACGCAATGTGGGGACCAAAGCAATTATTTTGCGACGTGACGCGACGGAACGTTCATACACAGACAACACCATGTCCAAAATCAAGACATAAGACGTCTTAAAGATATCCTAAAGATGTCTTTAAGTCGTCTTATGTCCCCGATTTTGGACGTGCTGTCTGGGTATCGAATAAAGAAACCGTACATAGACATATGACATTTATCGAATAAAAATGCAAAAATATTCGCAATCGAAGAATCCACACGAGTCCGAGAAATTGCCTTTAATTCCTTGAAATGAAAATTTTATCGAGCGTTAAACAGTAGCGGACAAAAATTTTGCTCCCCGTCATCCGGCTTCATATCCTTCGTATCCAAAAATGAATCGTTCGATAATCTTGATCGGCACCGCTTTAATTCGGAAGAGCCAAAGCCATAAGTGATAACACGTAACGTTGTCGATGCGTGCTGCGAGACACAATGTCCGCGAATAAAGTGAGCGACTAAAATTAGAGTGCCGAACGTGCATGACGAAGGGTAAAGGGATTTCTCTGTTAATTGAGAGGGATGGACGGCCATTGTGATTTTTAGAAGTGGGAAAACGTGGAACGTAAATAAGAGTACTCCGTTTCGCGTAACAGATTATACTACTCATCGGCGCACCGTTTGTCACGACAAACAAACTTTAAAATTTTACTCCCTTCGCCCCTCACCACTCATTTTCGACCGCCTGTTCTCAGCATTAGTTATTTAACAAATTTAAATAACACTTATCTATTATTCGATTTAAGAGAACGACATCGCGAATTGCGGAGTATACCTGGAAAAAAAAACAGCAAGGGTTTCGGACTCCTTGGCAGAGGGAACGGAGACGGCAACGGCCGGCCGTAAGGTGTTATCGATTTTATCAACAAACGGGGGCTTCTAGGGGATTCTATCTCGGTGTAGCACGGGGTGAGTCAGAAAGAGCGAGAGAGAGACACGAAAAGAGCGAACGCGACAGCAAGAGAGAAAGAGAAAGAGAGAGAGAGAGACCGAGACGGTGAGAACGAAGTTCGCCGCGAGGGGCGGCGGACGATCGGCACTGCGTTCGACGAAGTCGAAAGAAAAAATGGTCACCCACCTTCAGACAGCTCGAGGTCTAACTCGGCGAGCTTCTCCCGCACGTCCTCCGGGAGCTTGCCGATGTCGATGTTGTACTCGGCCATCGCTAGGCCATCCGCGCTGCGCCGTGATCGCGAATCCACCAGCGGTGCATACCACAACCCGTCACCACCGTTCGGCCATCTTGCCTTTGCCTGCCACTGAAGTGCGCCGTCGCGCCACCGGCGGCACCACCGGACGCGCGTGCCTGCACTGCACTGCAAGCACTTTGCAACCCGCGCCCGCGCCAAACCCCAACAGGTGATCCGCAACGAGCGACTTGTGCGGTATCGAGAACATAATTCGATACTTTCGATTGCTTTCGTTAACGAAAAGCTCGAATGACTGAATTCAATAGAATGTAGCCGCACAAATTTGCTTATTTTTGGAAAGTGACATTTTCGCGATAAATGTTCGAAAATCTCCTTGTTGGAGAAATGTCTCAGAATTTTTTAGATTATTAATCAAGATTTTTATGAAAATTTTAGGATTTTCTCAGATTTTTAAGATTTTCTCAGATTTTTCATATGAATAGAAACGTTTTTCAGAAAAATTCAGACAAAATAATAATTAAATATTTCAGATTTTTCTCGCCAATACATCTTTGTAGAAATCTGAATAAAAGAAAATCGGCGCAATTTATCAGAAATTTTCATACATACAGATACTGAAATATTCCGAAAATCCTCATCCAATTATTTCTAAAAGTATCTGAGAAATTTTTTCAGAATATTTTTTTCAAAATTTTTTATGTGTAAAATATTAAAAATTCTTATATAAGAAATTTCTGAAAAAATACGAGAAATTTTTTCACTAGAAATTACCGAAAAGTTTATATTATATTTCGGATAATCACATGCAACCGTACGATGAAAATTCTACCTGCAGCAGGTGTTTAAATATTTCTGTAATTACACACGGAAAAGTGCAACCAATAAGATTTAAAGCAACAAGCGAATTGGCCAATCGCAATAAAAAATTATCGAAAACGCCAGATCACCATTTTTTTTAAATCTCAGCTGCGATTGGTTGGTTCACTTATCGCTTTATTCTTACTGGTTATACTTTTCCGTGTGCAGTGTGCACGGCCCTTATACATTATACAGTGCATTCACCCGTCAACTGTTTACGCGGGACTCGCGGGAGAGATCAGCAGGCAGGTCAATCTAACCTAACCTCGACTCGAATACGTGCCTGATCGAACGCGGTACGTGTTCGTCTAAATTTTGTATTTTCGATAACATGGAGCTCTTCGAGGATCCCATTTTTAAAACTAGATACTTGAAGAATAAGCTGCGTGTGAAACAATGGGAGAGCGATTTTATGGAAAAATACGGACGCAAACCTAACAAGGTACGTTGCTCCTCTCGTGCTAGCTCACGTTTCTATCGTAATCGGTATACAGCTGTTTGATATTTAAATGCAGCTGTCTGACGTTTTTGTATTTATATTCGCACAAGCTCTACATTAGACAGATCAAACTCAGAATTGTATAATTGCGTTTAGTTTTAAGGAGATATAAATGAAAAAATTACGACTGTCGAGTATCCAGGGTCTTTACATATGTTTGTTACATCATCAATGAAAATTAATGATATCGTATTATCGTGCATGTTGTATACACATATCACAGCGTTGCGGTTATATCTACCATTTCACTTTTCTGTAAATTCTAGAACGATATAAAAGTAGCAGATGTATCTATCAAGGAGGCGTACAAGATGTATTGGAAACTGAAAACACGGGCGCTCGAAGAAACTCTTACGGACATTACTTTCTGCGATGATATGCAAGATAATATCACGAATAAATCACCTCGAAAGCTGGGAACCAATCAGAAGAATCTGAGCCCAGAAAAAGCCGCAAAAGACACAGAGAACATAGATCCTCACAATAGCAAATGTTCGACAGAAATTGAAGGTTCCTTTAACCAGGTGAATTCGATGAACATTGAAGGAGCCTGGGGCAGCCATCTGAGCAAGAATAAAGAACAGGCGTCGAAGAAAAAGCCAGCCCTGCTGATTGGTAGATCCTCCTCCTTCCAACTATCTAGGAACAAGTTTGAGAGTTCGACATTTACTAAGCGAAACCCGAGAAAATCGTTGTCATCGGCCAAAATAAGGAACAAATCCGAGAATAGTATTCTAAGCAGGTCGAGCGTCGATCGGTTGGATGCAGACAGCAAGGATGGCTTTGATGTGGTGGGTGATGAGACAAAGCCTATATTTGGCGAATCAATGAAGGTGACATTTGAGAAAAACAAGCCCGTCGTGCCACACTCCATTAATGCTGTCCAACAACTGGCCGACGGCCATGTGACTAGCATAAGCCGTAATTTGGATCCAGGCTGGCTGGATCGATGCGCGAGAGACAGTAATTTGGAAGTGATGACGATCAACCCTCAGAGGCTGTCGAGCACTAGTGATTCTGGAATAGAGTCCATGGAATCTAGCATTTATTCTCCGAAAGACTTGGCGCCTACTGTGCATTCCGCCTCGTCGCTCCAGGTCTCTCTTTCTGATGAGGAAGATTTCATATGTAATAGTGAGTCTGAGGAAGAGCAAAAGAATAATAAACGCATCAGAAGCTTCAAAAAACGACTGAGCGATGAAGACGGTCGTCCCGCAAAACGACAATGCATTCGTATCGATTCCGATTCTACAATCACTGGATCTAATGACATCGATAGCGATACATTTAAGCTGACTTCCTACGCCGATAGGAGTTTTAATTTATTGCATAGAGATAAGCGTAGTAAAAACGAAATTGACAATGATAATGACAAATGTAAATTGACTAATGATGTTGATACAAGCACGAATATAGTAAACGAATTAAAGGAGATTCCGATATACGGTGTAGAAGCGTTGCAAACGGTTCCTCGCTTTGAGATCAAACCAACTGGAACTGGCAATCTCGTCGCGCAGTTTTCCGAATCTGTTTGCATCAACGCGGAGAAGGATGTCTCGATATCCTCAACAGCAAGCACGAAATTGTCCGCAAAGGAGAAGCTGGAGAAGAAAATGGCTGCCGGGACGATGAACGATAATTTTGTCAGGATAAATTTGAAGAAAAAAGTATTTGTACGCGGTAAAAAGAGCTTTAATTTGGCCAAACATAAGAGGAATCAGTGGAAACAGAGGAAGAAGGAGTTGGCATCTAGTGAGAGCAATCTGGACGCGGCCGACTTGATTGATAAAAATGGTACGACGTGCTTCAAATGTGGCGAGTCCGGGCATTTTGCTAGGAACTGTCCAGCTTCCAGGGGCGACGACCTTATACCTTTGGAAGAAGTCGACGACTCGTCGAACTTTCCGACTCTGGAGGAAGCCGAAAAGATGGCGAATGAGAATGCCATTGTCGCTCACAGTCACAAAATTGAGCGACTTCCAGAGAGACCATCCTATTTCACCACGAAGACTTTGCAGGACGAAGAAGACATGACAAAATTACTCAGCAATGACTTTGCGGATTTCGATGAGAAGAGTGATGATACATTAACTGTAGGGCACAAAGTGCCACAGGAATTGGTGTCCAGATTATTGCTGCCTCAAATGGAAGCGATTGATCCGTTGTACGCTGCGAATGAAGATGGTAGTCTAATTGAAACTCCCATGGAAATCTTCGAGGCGTTGCGCACGTTTGGTCACGAAAGCTTCAGAGCTGGCCAAGAAAAGGCAGTGATGAGAATCCTGTCTGGCCAATCTACCTTGGTGACGCTATCGACTGGCTCTGGGAAGTCTCTGTGTTATCAATTACCGGCGTATTTGTACGCTCGACGTTCTGGTTGTATCACTCTAGTAATTTCGCCTTTAGTGTCCCTGATGGACGATCAAGTGACGGGCGTACCTCAGTTTCTGTCCGCTGCGTGCCTGCATACTAGCCAGACGCCGAAAGTAAGGGAACAGGTGATGCAATCGGTGAAAGATGGCAAAGTAAATATCCTCCTAGTATCACCAGAAGCGGTGGTAGCCGGCGAGAAATCTACCGGTTTCGGCGCTCTCCTTAGGCAGCTACCGCCAATCGCGTTTGCCTGCATTGATGAGGCCCACTGCATCTCCCAGTGGTCGCACAACTTCCGACCTTCCTATCTAATGGTTTGTCGGGTGCTCAAGGAAAAATTAAAGGTGAAAACGGTGTTGGGACTCACGGCGACTGCTACAAAAGCGACAGCGGAAAGTATAATAAGGCATCTAGGCATACACGACGGCATGGCTGGCGTCATATCGGACATGCCCTTGCCAAGGAATCTCGTCCTAACGGTATCCAAGGACGAGAACAAAGACCAAGCTCTGATCGCGTTGTTGAAAAGCGAGAGGTTCCGCGAATGTGATTCTGTAATAGTTTACTGCATCCGTAGGGAGGAGTGTGCAAGAATCGCAGGACTGTTAAGAGTATCGCTGCAGGTAAATATTAAAACCTCTGGTCTTTCACTACAATCGTACCGTATTATAATAGTAGAAGCAAGGAACATAAACCTTTTTGCACATAAGATGAGATAAATTAGGTTTTTTACATCACTAGCGTGTAAAAAGAGCTTAAGTATAATTTCTTTTGAATAGGAGATAGATTTATATTAAATATCTATATATATTGACAGGATCCGCGGAATCCTGAGAAACCGAACGTGAAGATATCCATAATAGCTGAGGCCTATCATGCCGGTATGACACCTCACAGGCGCAAAATTGTGCAAAAGGAATTTATGAACGGGAAAATTAAAATTGTGGTTGCCACTATCGCATTCGGAATGGGCATCAATAAACCGGACATACGAGCCGTTATTCATTACAATATGCCTGGCACCTTTGAAGGATATGTACAAGAGGTCGGCCGTGCTGGAAGAGACAATATCGCAGCACATTGTCATTTGTTCTTGAATCCTACGGTATCGTATCTAAGATTATTCTACGAGAAACTCTATTTCTCACTCATTTCCTTTTATTAATCTAATTCATTATTCTTAAAACAGCAAGACAGCGATAAATGGGAATTGCGTAGACACATACACGCGAATGGTGTCGACAGGCATACGATTAGACATTTACTTCAAAGAATTTTCATTCCTTGTTCTTGTGCAAAAATCAATGAGAAAAGTTCCGGCCAAAGATGTCCCGGTCACGAAGTTGCTCTTCCGATTGACGAAACTGTTCAAGCCCTTGATATCACGCAGGAAACGATTTCGACATTGTTGTGCTATCTCGAACTACACCCAAAAAAATTCGTTACTGTGCTATCATCCGTGTACATTCGAGCGCGGGTTTCAAGTTACAAAGGACCACAAGCTCTCAAACAAGCCGCGCAATCTGTAAGATGTTTTTCGAAATAGTAATGTTAATAACATTAATGAGATAGTGATTTTTCTCTAACTTCTACAGAAAATATTCTTCTAAAAGCAGTACAATATAGAAGATTAGTAAAAAGATTTTATTATGAAAAAAGAATAATATAAAAATAAAAAATATTGGAAACGATTTTGATTTTAGTCTCCACCGCTCGCGATGGCAATAGCACTGGACACGAAAAACGGTATTTCACATGAAAAGAGTAATATCATAGAATTCCCGGTGATTGACGTTGCATCAGCTATCGGATGGGACAGCGGCGTAGTAAAAAGTCATCTCAAGAGTTTAGAATGGAAGACAGGAGGTAAGAGTTCTACATTCTTTTTACTTCAGAGAAAAATTTCCACCTTTTTTGGAACGTATTTATATATGAAATATTACATAAATGTGTTTTGCAGCTGATGGGAGGATGAAACGTTCGGCTATATCTGTAAAATACGATAAACTCGGTTTACGAGTGAAAGCACCGGGCGATCTCACAGACGTCGAACTAGATGAGGCACTCGATGCATTGATCGCACGCACTCAATCTCAGGAATCCTCGTGTTTGCAGCAACTTGAGCTTATATCCTCTGCGCTCGATAAAATCAGTGTGTCGTCAATCAAACATTGCTCGGTCTTGGACGACGATATTACGAAGAGATCGGAGGAACTCAAAGACACTATCAGAGAATACTTCCAATCGGATTCTTTAAATAATCACGATATCAATTTTCAAGTATGTTTTTCAATCGTAAAATCAGTTAACAATTTTCGATGTAGAAACAATTAAAATTGAAGATACATTTATTGTTTTACCTTTTTACAGAACAAACTAATGAACGAGCAACAGATTGCAAATGATGTCCGCAGTTTGATAACACGTTATAGGGATACCAAGTTCACAGGTCGTGCCGTAGCTCGTATCTTTCATGGAATACAAAGTCCGAATTATTCTGCACTGATTTGGCACAGATGCCGTTTTTGGAGACTTCATGTCGCTACAGATTTTAACGCAATTTGCAAAATCGCGGCCAGAGAAATTCTAGCGTTACGATAATGGAATCAATTGAATTAACACATTTAATCCGATCTTGTTAGTTGAACGCTCAGTTTTAATTCTTATCAGAATAAATTTTCATAATCGAAATAAATCAGCGGACGCAAAGGTGTATTTTATCTATGCTATCGAACATGTGTGAGTAAAGATACATATAACCGAATTTATTTCAATATATATTGTAAGAGGCAAAAGTTAATATAATTCTCCATTTAGCATTGTAATTTGGTCTGGTTGCAGGAAGAAAACAGAAGCTTTACATAATCATTTATTTTATATTTGTAAATCCTGACTAAAAAAATTTTAATGAAAACCTTTTTACAAGACTGTAATACAAAAAGGAACAATATAAAATTGTTTTTCTTCATATTTGGTATGTTATAACTTTCTCGATTCCTGAAAAACTTGCCAAACTTGCAACTCTTAGAAATACATGCGTATATCTTAAGTTTTATACGTTATATGGGGGATACAAAACTTAACATGAAAATAGATTTTAATCGCTCGTCAAATATCACCAAAGAAGAATAAAAATATAACAGCCATAATATATATATGTAACAAGTTATATATAACTGTTGTATATAAAATAATAGTTATTATATGTAGAACAACTTTTGTAAAGTTTAAAGTAACAAATTATAATATCGTTATTTTAAAATTCCATGACGCTTAGGATATCGCCCAGATACTCGCCAGATACGCTTGCTTCGCTCGAGTCACGTCACAACTCTCTTCATGTAGTTGCATTGTCGCAGAAATTTGTGCATTCGAATCTGGTGCATCTTCCCGACACGATTCATGCACGTTTCGTTTTGGCAGAGAGCGCAGAACTCGGCAGAGATGTCGTGGAATGGTGAACGGAAGTACACATTGGCATTTTTCAGGCTCTTGTTCTTGTGGTGTGCCCACACGTGCAGAACGACCTTTAATGCATAAAAGCAGTTATAAAGTGTCAGATTTCAGTTGTTTTTACAAAAAAATTTTCAAATTTTCAATATTAATAATACCTCGAAGAGCATCAACAAAGCGAGGAACCAGCGGAAGTAGATGATTGCCGGTAAAAACAAACAGATAGGATTTATCTGGCCAAAAGAAGCACCCGCTGGAACTGGCTCCAGCTCCATATGATGGCGTTTTTTCGATGTCTTTTCCTTCACTTCTTTCGGTATCTGTAGATAATTTGTTCATTTTAGTCATTGAACGCAAATTCACAGTCAAAGCATATAATTGTGTTATACAATATATGTAGATATCTTGTATTTTATTTTGCACATTAGGTAAATTAATTTTATAATAAATTATATATATATATATATATATATATATATGGTATGTATACACTACCGTCGGAAAGTTCCCAGACACTTGCCTTATTTAGCAAAATTGTTCATGCAAAATGTTTATAAACATTATTTTTTGTAATGCATTCGTGAATTATTATTTTTGTGCTTTTTTTTGTGCTCATCATTTGATATTCATGGAAGAGATATACAATGTGAAATGTGATTACATAGGCAATCAGTTGAGATTGCGATTAGATGTGATTGCGACTACACGTGGCACAATCTTATTAAAAAAAATTTCTTTCGTATCCGATTCTTAATTGTAGTGTGTCTTCTTAAATTAACTTAATTAACTTTTATTTACGACGATTTATCGATCCAAGTAAGTAAATTTTTCTATATAAGTATACTGATTGTCCATGTAATCTCTCAGTTGTATTCTCTTTCATGAATAGCAAATGACGAGCAAAAGAGCACAAAAATAACTCACGAATACATTATAAAAAACAATATTTACAAACATTCTGTATATACAATTCTGTTAAATAAGGCAAGTGTCCGGGAACTTTCCGACGGCAGTGTATGTATATGTATAAGCTCTTTTAAATAAAAAATAAAATTAAATAAAAGTTAAATAAACGTTAACATATTTGGCGACAAAAGCCAGGCGCGATAATTAGTGCGCTATGTAATTTATTATAATCTAGACTCTAGACCAATAAGATTAGCGTACGTTTCGACCTTTTCTTTGGACCATTCTCAGCGTAATATAGTATTATAAAGCTGGCGCTAGACTATGCGCGATTCGTGATTTGCCCATTAGCGCCAATTCGCCAGCGGAGCAGTTTTTTGATGAAATCAAAGAGATGAAATTCATCTAATTGATTTCGTCAATAAACCGCTCCGCTGGCGAATCGGCGCGAATGGCGAATCGCGAATCACGAACCACAAATCGCGCATAGTCTAGCGCCAGCTTAATAAATTATATAGCACACTCTAATTACCGCGCCTGGCTCTTACAAACAAAGTTAACGTTATTTGATAATTTTATAATATTATTTATATCTACATATATATATATATATATATATATATATATATATATATACATATAGGATGTTTCCAGTGGAAAGTGGCAATAAACTATAAGGTGTAACAATAAAGGTGTCCGCTGCTTCAAGAGTAGTACACATCAAAATGATGAAAAAAGTTGCCATTAACATAGGTTTATAAATGATCCCCTACCATGTTACAGACATTACAACTTAAATTCGATTTATTAACGAACAGAATACGCCACAGGTAATCTTTTTCTTTGCCGGTAATAATTAACAAAAGAGACAGTTTAATTCGGCCCACAACTGCCATTTATTAATATATATAATACTCAAATACATAACGTTTCGACCATGGTTTGTAGTCCTTATCAAGTAAATTAAGTCATAAATTTTAAGTCATAAAATGTGGCTATTCTACAAAACATCTTTATTAGAAGAACTGATAATAAAACTCTGATAATTTTTATTATCAGTTTTTCTGATGAGGATGTTTCGTAGACTAGCCACGTTTTAAATTTATGACTTATTGTTAGTTTACGCTTGATAAGGACCATAAACCATGGTCGAAACGTTGTGTATTTAAGTATTATATTAATAAATGGCCAGTTAGGTCGAAATAAACCGTCTCCTTTGAACAGAATAGTTTTAAGTTGTCAGAGAACAATTACAAAAATTAAAAAATGTTCGAAGTTACGTTGCATTGTTTGTGTTAATTTAATAATTTTAACAACAAATTTAAGGTCAAAAGTTTTAATGCCCATAACTTGGCAGGGATCTCCATAAAGATCATTGTAGGACTTGTGTTGATAGGAATTTTTTTCATCATTTTGATGTGTGACTATACCCATCCTTAAAATAGCGGACATCTTTTTTGTTACACCTTGTATATATATGCGATAGAGTAAAAATACAAGGCAAAGTATTCCAAGCTTCAAGTCAGGAATATTTACAAAAATGAGTTTTTTTGGAGAAGAAAACGAATGTTCTTCAATTACCTGAAATGGCACTTTTTTGAGATGACATGTGACCGTGTCGTGATCCATGAGACTGACTTCTGGCTCCCCAGTCTCCGCATCGTTTATCGTCGTCGAATCGGTTGAACGGCAAATATCACAATCGTAGACCGAATGAATCAGATCCTCGCCGGTCTCTTTGTCCACGTACACTCGATCCATATTGATTGCACGTTTGCGCGGCTGATGGAAAACACCAGGCGGTAAAAAAAGAACCTGATGGTCGTCGGATTCGATCACTAGGTCTTCGGGGTCACACTTCCCGGATGTCCACTCTGTACGTACTCTCTGTCTGTTATGCTAATCAGCGAGACGCTCTGGTAGGGAGGAGACTCCTGAACCAGATCGGACGACGGCGGCCTGCAACAGGGATGCTTCGATTTAGCGATAGTCGATTCTGACAGATGAAATTAGCATTTACACGTAGTGTCGTGAATACGTAGTATAGGTACTTAATTATATATGCGTGTATCGCTCCGAAAACGAAGACATTTCGCAAAGCTGAAGTGCGTGTGTTAACTGATTGCGTTAAGTCGCTGCTGTCTCTTGCATACATCAGAAATCAAAGCGAGAATATACATAGCGGTCATGCGTATAGCAACACTCTGGTGAATATATATAAAGCATGATAATCGGTAACGAATCATCTAATTGTTTTCGTTCAGGAAAAATTGCGTCGATATTTCGCTCTCGGTGTTAAAGAACGATTTCCATTTCTTATTACTCGAAGCGATATTTTCGCTCGACGAGACCGCTGGCGACAGGTTGCAGGTTTTTTTTCCTTACGAGATTCCTTACGACTTTTTATATTTGATTACATAAAATTATTCGCGCGAGAACTGAGTCCCGCGACTATTAGCATCGATTATTAATCGTTTCTGCGAAGTTTTATGCAACACGTGTATCATCCACATTTCCTGCATGCAGCTGCGACAATCTTGCAAAGATATTAAATCATGCAACACATGATTCCACGTTTATCGATAATCGTTTGTCTTCTTTTCCTTTTTTCTTTTCTCTTAAATAGAAGAGAATTGCTCTGATATTCCGAAAATGAGAAAAATGTATAGCGTTAAATCCAGAAATTAAAAAGAACAGGATATACGTATATAGAACTTTTTGGGATGGATTCCGATCGTAATTGCAATAATTGCACAGTTTTTTCTTAGAATTTTATTGTGTTTTCTAGGGAAAACGGAATAATTCCGATCGGAATCCATTCTGAATAGTTTCATACAATATGTCTATTATATAGATATATACTTGACTCTAAACCAGTTTGATAATCGAACTTTGGAAAAGCACGTTTCAAGTACGCGAGTGCTCAAGTGTCTATTGTCGACAGAAATTATTCCGAAGAGCTATTTTAAATGCAACTGTAACTTAATTTGCATATCGTGTAAGTATTGCATGTTCGTATGTTTTTTTTAATAATAAATACTTGCATGGATTCAAACTTAAATCGATATGTGACTTTCCATGAAAAAAAAGACAAACTCTAAAAAAATAGAAAAATGTGTTTATACTTAAAATTATTGAAATAAAATAAACTAAGTAATAAAGCAATTAATGAACATTGAAAAAAGACGTGCGCTTTTTGCTCCACACGGAAACAAATTTTTCTATAATCAAGACGAATATATTCAAATCAACATTGCTTTATTTATACATATATGTAAATAAGAATGTTCTTTTTTTTTACTTTCATGTATAATGAAGATGGAAACTTGGAGCCAACTTTTACGTTTACAAGAAAATGTAAAACGGCGAAAAATTCATGACTTGGTTGGCCTTAAACGGCGCAGTAACTGGCACTCGTTCCTTCCACGCGGCACAATTATCAAAGTAATTATGATAGCGCGACGAGTCTTGAATCACAAATCGTCAGTAAAAGAAGCATAAAAAGGATAGGATAACGTCTACCTTATATAAATTATACCCCCTTGTCTATTTTCCTTATAAACCGTCTCTCGGAATACTTGCGAGCATTAAATCACAACCATTAATAATAGCAATTCTCATCTAATATGCTATTGAAAAGTACGCGCGGTTAAATCAACATACGGAAGCCGATTCACTGTATTATGTCTATGATAAATGTACGTGTCTTTCGTCACGTCCGTAAGTTTTCTGTTCGAATGTAGAAATATGTTGGTGCATATTATTGATCGCTACGCAATAACGCCTCTTATCCGGCGGAATACCTTGATGGAAAGATATCTCAGAACTTTTCATATTATTAATTAGAATTTTTACGAAAATTTTAAAACTTTCTTAGATTTTCTATACGAACTGGAACGTTTTCTAAAAAAACTCAGACAAAATAATAATAATAAAATATTTCAGATTTTTCCTGCCAACAAACCTTTATAGAAATCTGAATAAATACGAGAAAATCCCAGAAATTTTTACACATATAGATGTATTGAAATAGTTCAAAAATTCTTGTCCAATTATTTCTAAAAGTATCTAAGAAATCTGACATATTTTTTCAGAATTTTTCATAAATCTAACATATAAGAAATTCTTAAAAAATGTATAAGAAAATATAAGAAATGTTGTCACCAGAGTAATGTAAGATAAAATAGACAAGACTTTTATATTAATGCATTAAAGGTCAAGACTGTTGGAGTGCATATATCTGAACGAGATATAATAATAAGACAATACGAGATACGTAAGAAAAACCATACAGATAAAAAGCTTTTGAAGCTAATCTATATCTGATTTCAAAGTTGAAAAGTAATTAAGTAATTGGCTTGAAAAATATTGTGCATACGAATAAAATTCGCAGTTTTTTTCAAAGAATTTTATTTATTATCACAAAAATACGAAATGCGTGCCGCGCAACAGAATAACGTCGAAATGTTGTTGGAGAAAATATTGAAAGCGTGATATAAGTTACAAGTACATCGAGATCGAAATGGAGGAATGAGATAAAATCGGAGTGCGCGCGATGCGCGCGATCGAATTGGAACTCACACGCTGCACGATGATATCGTCGCGATAATTAACGTGGCCTTCGCAGTTGAGGCAGCATCGAGCGCGGAATCGATTCGTTATGCAAATTCACTCGTCGCTCAATTGTGCCGAGTCGTATGATGCCATAAATTCAGTGTGCGGCTACCGGGATGAGGGCTGCTGGAGGATGGCGCCGCCGGGCTCACCGCAGAGGATTGCGCAACGATGCGCGATGTTTAATCAACGGGCTCGCACGCGCAATTTATATCGTACCGCACATCTTCGAGAGCCCATGAGTCAACATCAGGATAGAGCGAGCGATCGCAAACAACTGCGACGTCCAATTACGACGAACTGCGATCTACGGACTGCGATACGAGCGGCTGATGGCTGATTCGGAATATTTCGGAGCAGCGTTGGGAGATACTAGGACATGCGCAGTAAAGCAAGCACCAGCAGCCGCCATTAGGCCTCACTCTTTGGTGAACAAAATTTCTCATATTTTCTCAGAAATTTTCTAAGAATTTTAATTTATGAGAAATCCTGAAAAATATATAAAATTTCTCAAATATTTTTAGAAATAATTGGAGAGTTTTCAGAAGATTTCATTGCAATATCCGTAATGAAAATTTCTGATAAATTGCGCAGATTTTCTCATATTTATTCAGATTTCTATAAAGATATGTATTGGCGGGAAAATTCTGAAATATTTTAATAACTATATAATTAAAACATCCTTAATTATGAATGATATCGCGCCAGCTGGTAGCTCCGTTTTTTTTTTCCTATCCACGCGAGTTTGGATTTCCTGGTTCTAAAGCAATATTCATATATAGTCCGATTTTATATTTAAAATCAATTAAGAATGGCATATTGTTCACATTCGTCAACGTGGATACAGAGTTAATTCTTAATCGAAGTTTGCATAAGTATCTCCGCTTGTAGGACACGTGTAGAGAAAAAATAAAAACACTTTTAGTCTATAATTCAAACTCAAACTATATAATTATATGAGCCTACTCGGAACTTAATCGGTTCACCCGTTATTGAGATCCGATAATCTCGGGTACTCGCAACTCTCTGGCTCGCGTATAAAGATACACGGGGCGTATATTTACTATAGACACTACCGTGTCTCGATATAAAAATTTCTGATTGGTCCATTACCCAGGTAGCAGGATGACGTCCAAAGATGGCTTAATGACGTTTTATTGACGTTAGAGACGTCATTAAGACGTTATTATTACGTCATTTGACGTCACTCTGCTACCTGGGTAGTAAAACTCTGAGCACCGGAGTCGCTGCGAGTGGCTGTTAATCGCGACGATGATCTTCGGCTGGGTTCAGCAAAAGAAAAGCGGCTCGATAAGCGCTCAGCGATTCTTCATTGCTCTCTACACTTAGATCCAGCTGAGAACTAAAGGAAAGAACCAATCGTAATAAAGAATCAGCAAATCAGAGTTTTATAAGACTTTTGTACTTTATTTTGTGCGTTTCCGATGCGCATGCGCAAGAACGAGCTGTCCCGCCAGTAGCGTAGCACCCACCGTCTCGGAGTGAGACGTCGGCGTCGGAGTCGTCGGACTCGGACTGTCGGAGTTGTTCGGAGTCTCTGACGTGCGTAGTGTGCGGCGTGCGGTATGCGGCGTGCGGTATGCGGTAGTGTGGGGTGTAGAGTGTGCTCTCAGAGCTCGTGTGTATGCACACGCGTAATAAAAATGTCGGTTTATAGTTGATAATTGTTCTGATAACGCTAAACATGATGGATTATGAATTTAAGATGAAGACGCAAAAAGACCGCACGAAGGTCGAGGATCTGTTCGAGTTCGAGGGTTGCAAGGTCGGGAGGGGTACTTACGGGCACGTATACAAAGCCCGTAGGAAAGAAGGGTTAGTCTCCCTAACCTCCTTAATCCTATTCGTCTCGATTGATTTCCGTTTAATAGTTCAATCGCGCGGTTTCCTCAGATTAATACGAGATATCGGTTCGCGTTCTCCGAAGCGCCTCCGTATCTACATTGGAGTTGATTGGAGTCGAATTTTCTTCCGTGTAAAAGCACCTGCTGTGTCCTTACTCTATCGATCGTCTTTTATTCAAGATTTCTCGAATGCGAGAGAATATGTATATTTACTGTTTACCTTGCCCGAGCTTGCGTTTAGCGTTCAATGCGGTTGTCTGATTCTTGATTTAGCTCGTCTCATTTGCCTAATATATAAAGATTTTCGTCAATGCAATCGCTAATTTTCAACTTATGTGCTGCATTAAAGTTTTCAATGGGTAATGCAAGCACATAAACGTAAACTCTTCTTGAAATATTTAAACAATATCTGATTATTGCCTCTTTATATATCTGCCTATATCAATTATTCCATTTCTACCAATGCAGGTTAATTTTAATCTCGGTTTAATTTACTTTTTTCTAGTTGTAAGAATTAGAAAAAAAAGTAACCCAGTAAGCAAAATGATAGCAGTCTGTCGGCACATTGATAATAGATTTGATCAGACATATCGGCAGACTGACATGAATTGTATCCGCATTCAGCTTATGTTCTGCCAGCAGAGTCTGCTAACATAATCAGGCAGCAGAGAACAGCACAGAGCCTGAACGGTTCCAACAAAATCTGTTCGATTTCTGCTGCTGTCTGATTATGTTAGCAGACTTTGTTATACTTCTGTTGGCGTTCTGCCGACATATGATATATCAGACAGACTTGGTTGTCTGGGTAAGTTAAACCGAGATTAAAGTTAATTCGCATTAGTAGAAATAAACATTAACCCAATTTGGATATCTGAACTGGTTAAATCAATTGCATTGTGATTTTTAATGTTGGAAACAGGGTTTTAGATAGCGAACTAAAGTCTCGGCCTGATACAAAAGACTTTGGCCTTAAGCAAATTGAGGGTACAGGACTTTCGATGTCTGCATGTCGAGAAATTGCTGTGAGTAGCCACATTGCTCTTAAACAATGCGAGAAACGTTCATCCGCAAGGTATAACGGAGAAATTTGATTTATTTTCTTCTATTCCAGTTACTCAGGGAACTAAAGCATGTCAATGTCATTACCCTTATTCGTGTCTTTCTCTCTCATAACGACCGTAAAGTTTGGTTGCTGTTTGACTTCGCTGAGCATGATCTATGGGTACGTTTACAATTCCAATTGAAAAACAAAATATTTTTAGGGATTAAGATATCTTATATAATAATGCTTGAATATGTTACTTGCAGCATATAATAAAATTTCATAGAGCGGCGAAAGCTAATAAGAAACCAGTAATGGTACCAAAAGGCATGGTCAAATCCTTATTATATCAAATTTTAGATGGTATTCATTATTTACATTCCAATTGGGTACTTCATAGAGATTTGGTAATTGTTGTTGGCATTATTAGATTATTTTTCCTTCTTTCTACTACATTTTTATTACATTTACAGATCGTGCAATAAGATGTTACTTTTCTTTATTTCAGAAACCGGCAAATATTTTAGTAATGGGTGAAGGAAATGAGCGGGGACGTGTGAAAATTGCCGACATGGGCTTTGCTAGGTTATTTAATGCTCCTCTCAAACCTTTAGCAGATTTAGATCCCGTTGTAGTTACATTTTGGTATAGAGCTCCGGAATTACTTCTAGGTGCCAGACATTACACGAAAGCTATAGGTCCGTCTATATTTATATTTTACCACACATTTCTAGTAATAAACATTGTTCTTGTACAAAATTGTACTAAATATTTTATTCTGTCTGCTGCAGATATATGGGCTATCGGCTGCATATTCGCGGAACTTTTAACATCCGAACCTATATTTCATTGTAGACAAGAAGATATTAAAACTAGTAATCCATACCATCATGATCAGCTAGATAGGTGAGAATTTAACACAATTTTACATTTGCTTTGTATACTACGGAGAATAATGTAAACTAACTTTTATTTAGGATATTCAATGTGATGGGATTCCCATTGGAAAAAGATTGGGAGGATATCAAAAAGATGCCAGAGCATCCCACATTACTTAGAGATTTTAAAAGATCCAAGTGAGTTTGTCAGCTGAAAACACAATTTGATCGACGTTTTATTCGAAATCTTTAAATATTGATTTTTTTACTTTCAGTTATGCAAATTGTTCACTTACTAAATATATGGACCGGCACAAGATCAAACCTGATAGCAAGGCATTTAATTTGGTATGTCACATGAAAAAAGGAATATACGAATTAGTAGCATGTCAGACAAATGGATGATTCTTATTGTGCTTACTGTTTTTAGTTACAAAAACTACTGATGATGGATCCGAACAAGCGTATTACATCAGAGCATTCTATGCAGGATGCCTACTTCCAAGAGGAGCCACTGCCAACACAGGAGTATGAATCTATATTTCTATATTTTTACACATCGCAATAATTTTTATATATATATTTTTTTTCCTAATAATCTTGCTAAATTGAATTTAACGTGAAAATCTCAGCATATTTGCCGGGTGCCCTATCCCTTATCCCAAGAGAGAATTCCTTACGGATGATGATACTGAAGAAAAGACTGAAAACAAAGCGAGGCAAAATCAGCAACAAACGGTAATTACCTTCGAGATCTATTGAGAGCATTTATTATGATATACTTTATATGGTTTAAGCCGCAACTACTATAATAAGATAACCACTTTAATACACAGACATAGTTTGTAATATCCAAATAAGTATCTATTTATAATTATATATCTTCTATATTTAAAAAAAATATATGATTTCGATTGTTCAAACGGCCCCGTATGACCGCCGCAGTGGCAAGGCGAGTGAAGCCCACTTTGCCGCTGTCTAAGCTCCGTCGCTATATGGTAGTTGAGGATTGAACTGATTTTTTGAACGTCGCCTTGTCGCTCATCCGAGTATTCGTGAAACAGCAACAGCAGAACCAACAGCAGCAAGGTAATGGCGATCACAATCACGGGCAGAACGCGAAACGGGTGAGGTTGAACGGGCCGCATGGTGCTCCTGAGTTCCATCAGCACCAGAGCCACGCGATGACCCATCAGCAACCACCGGGGATGGTTTATTCGACGGCCCAGCCGACGCAACCGTCGAACTTCCATCAACGTTTCTAATTTTGTGACTCGTAATTAGACCGATCAGAGAATCAGGCCGAAACTTATAAACTGTCACTAAATGCATTAATTTAATTCACTAATCCTGTCAAGCAAAGCGGTCAGTCCGTGTATATTCCGTACAAGTATGATAATACAACTTTATTTATATATATACATGCGGAAGATCATTTTCCATTCTGCGTCTGCTTTCACTTCCGTTTTCACATCCATTCTCTGTTTTCATTTTTACCAATGATATCCCCTATATTATATACACCAATGTCTTCCCTGGAAAGGTCTCGATCGTAAGAGCACCGGCGATGGGACGACGGGAAAGGTGGCATGGCGGACACAGCGGAGAAACGAAAGGAAGGGCTCGATTACGCGTGGGGCGTAGGGGGAGGGAAAGCGATCGGAGTCGGGTGTCGATTAAACGGCGGAGGGGGATCTATCGCGCACGCGCTCGACGCGAATCGCGCGTGCGATTGCGACGGGACGTTCACGTCGTCGCGGGCTCCTGAAACGCAGTTTCCGTGAATCGCTGCTCGGCGAAAAAAGTGCGTACACGCGTGCCGCTCCGATGTCGGTCGGGATGTCAGTCAGGCGGTGCGCCGTTGGCCCGGGAGTCATCGCGTTGATCCGATGAGAGAGCGAGGCAGGTGAGGGCTCTAATCGCGTCTTTTCTACATTTGCACGATGCAGCAGGATCGTTTTTTTTTTTTTTTTTTTTTTAATTCGTTTATTATTACAGACACTTTGTCTAGAAACATTTTAGCAAATCTAGCAAACATTTTAAAAACCTGAAAAAGGTTTACAAAATATTCCGAAACAGAATTCCAAAAACAGATTTTAAAAGCAAACGTTAAAAGTAACTATTTAATTAATTGTTTAAAATACGTAATGTTATATCTTTATTTATTGCATGTGTAATTAAATTGTTATTATATTGAATAATTTAATATAATTGTTATTACATTGAAAGAGTAAGAATATCTATCTTAAAATTATAAAAAAATTCCACCAAACAAACAGATTCTTTTCTTACATGATCATGATTTTAAAACGCAAATAATTAAGAACAAGAGTAAGAGATTTTTATTTATATCGGTATGTCAATCTCACGTCTTACGTCTCAGGAAAATAACTTTTTCAAGAGCCAAATCAAACTATTTTCAACAGTGTGAGTAATCATATTTAATGGACATGCCAGTAATACAGACCGTACATTCATATTCTCGACGCGCTTGTTCAACGTTAAATGTCTCGTCTTCATCTTCGAATGCAGCCTTCAGATATCAAGTAAAGTAGGGCACAGCGTCATGTCGAATACATATTTTCGGTTAAAAAACAACGGGGTAGTACGGAGAAAAGAGAAAACCTGCTGCGCGATTGGACCACCGTGTGCGATTCTCGCCGCGTAGTGACTTCAATGCCTTTTCACCCGCACAGGTGATGTTCTCTCGCGCGTTCGCGTTTTCAGACTTTTGCGTTTCTCGCGACGTGCTGGAGGACAGTTCGTTAGAAGAAAGATCGTCGAATGTTTGTGCCATGGTCGCACAGGTGCGGTTTCACCGAGCGATAAGCGATTAGTGCCACTGGCATGGTGTGCCTGGCACTGTAATCCGTGAACAGGGCCGCTTTAGGCCACTTCGATCAATTTTGATCCAATGGAGCTGCGACTTACAAGTGGAGAACATCATGTTAAAATAGATATGCGTTTGTTTGAAATATATATAACATGCAATAATACTGCAGATATTTATAATTATAAAGTGCAAGAGACCGCGATAAAATAACTTTCACATTACATTGCGCTCTGTGTTTCGCCATAAATCTCATTTAACGTGCCGTTTAAATCGTTCTGTTTGACGTCAAAATAATGGATATTGGATTATTTTAATAATAGCGTAGAAGTATACACGTCTTTCATATATATTTCTATGCAATTCAGTGCAGTTTTAACTGGTATCGGCATAGACCGTATTGGATTATATCAGAATATGCAAATCATATTTGTCATTATCTGTTATGTTATATTAAAATATTGATACATATGCGGAGAGAGTATTATTTTACTTCTATTATTATGTAACAATACATATCGTTTCCGAATTCAAGTGCCTTGGTGAAACCGGCCCTGTTACTCGGTAAACAAATGTGGCATTTAGAAACGGCGAGTGTGCGCCGCGCGATAATCATGCTCTCGATTGCAAAGCATGGAGGAAATGTATCGGTTGGAAATATCGGCTTGATCCCATCCAATCTTTTATTTTGCCTTCAGAGAAAGAGAGCCCGCTGGATCGAAGGAATTAAATCGCGCAAGCGGAATGTAAAACGTGACGGAAAAACGCCGGGAGCTTAATGCTACGCCCTATAAACACATCAGAAATCCCAAGGAATTAACCCAGAACAGTAATTGCTTGCCCCCTTCCACATGTTATAGCTAGCTTTAGAGCTATAATAGAAATAGAGGAAAAAATTACGTATAGCATGCTTAAGCTTGACGTTAAGACGAAATAAATGCAATAAATTTGTTTTTTTAACAAAATATGACATATTTTATCTAGCTATCTTTTCATAGCGTAAAAGGTCATTCACTAATTTTGTATTCGTAAAATACGAGTAATATACGACTGTAGGATCTTTTATGGATCGAGTCTTTTAATTGCCAATAATTATGATGGATTTATGACGGAGAAATATTATGATAGAATTATGATGGAGCAAAGTATGAAGAAGACCAAAAGAATACAAAAATTTGCAGTAATAAAATTACATCGTATCTTCGACGTTAGAGGTGGAAACGATTTCAGTCTCCGAAACTTGAATTTACAACTTTACTATATAGTTTACCTGTTCCGAATTATATTTCCTTGTAAAGTGCAAGATTTGAAATTTTTAGCCACAAAAACAAAATTTTTATTTCTTATCGAGATTTATCCTGATGATACTTTAACGATTTTTGAAAAAATACAGTCGCGCTGTCTTAAACTAAAGTCTAAACTAAATTAAGTTAATTTTTAAACAAAATTGAACTAAATTAAATTACCCTCAATTCTGAGTAATCGCATTTATTAAATGATGCATTAAATGGTCATGAAAGAGATCATTAAGTAGTCAAAGAGATTTTCTACTTGTCGTCGTTGCGTGTCATCGCGGATCATTTGCATGTCAGCGTTCGTCAATTGCTCGCTCAGCATCCACGTTTAATGTGGAATGGCGGAGAATTTCCCCCCTCCCGCCGTATGATATATATTACTCAGCATCGCGAGAGTGATTCGCGTATCGGCATGCACGATCGCGATCGGTATCTCAATCAAATGCGCCGATGGTTTGAGTGAACAAACGTATGATAATCGAAATCCGAATGATAACAGCATAAATAAACAGCTTTATACCAGTCTGCAATTACTTCATTTTTTTACTGTCAAAAGAATATCGTAGATATGGGTAAAAGTGAAGGGGAAGGGGAGCGATCCTGACCACTATCCCCAATCGGTAGAGGCCATGACCACGTTGCGACAAGATGACCACGATCAAACCGCGGCGCTGATGAAGAATCGTTTGATTTGCATTGCCTCTGGTTTTTTTAATAATTAACAAATAATTATTACGAATTTAGATTAAAATACAAAAGTTAAGATCTATAAAGTTGGGAAGAAATCGATGAGAAAATTAAATAAAAACTCTTCCTTCTTGTTAATCGCTTTTTTGAATATTAAAGGATAAAATTTAAACCAATACTTTGAGTTAGATAACATTTTTAACTACCATGTGTGTCGAAATTTATTATTTTAACAAAACAATATTATTTTAACTCCATTGGTTTAGTTAAATTAACATTATTTTTAAATTAACGACATACTGAATAGAAGCAGCGACTTACTACATTATTAAATTCGAAATTAAATTCTACTCAATTTGAGTCATTTTTAATCATTTCTATTGCCACTACTCATATTCAGTATATCATGAAGTTAAAATAATACATTTTGTTTTTTAAAATAAATTTCGACACACATGGTAATTAAAAATATCAAAATGTTATCTACAACAAGGTATTAGTTAAAATTTCATCCTTTAATATTTATAGTGTAGGAATATAGAAATGATTAAAAATGATTCAAATAAAGTATAATTTGACACTACGAATTTAACAGTGCAGTCTTTCTTTATCTTTGAGAATCACTATTTTACTAGAGACACATTAACAAACACTTTGAATCAATTTGCAATCTGATTAATATTGTTATTTTTAAAGATTGAAAGGCGTTTTGACGCGTCGTGTTTATTCCAAGTGATCTTTCGCGACGAAACTCGACTGGTTCAATCACCGGGATCGCTTAATATGCGACTCCGGCTGCGCTCGAAGGACGTAAATGGCGAACAGGACGCGCAAAATCGTCGTCGAATGCAAATGATCTCGAGTTCGCCGAAGCCGCCGCCACGTGCGCGATGAAAAATACTAACGATCTAGTATGCCCGGTCGCGCGCCCGGTTCACGCATTTCATTTCGCTCCGGGCAAGGACGGATCGCGTTATGCCATCGCGTCGGCTTTCACGTCGGCTTTCGAGAAACGTGACGATATACTTTCGAACGAACGAGATATGCTCGTCGCTCGGACGCATACTTCACCTTAATTTTCCCGGCAAACGACTGGCAAATTGTTTATGTTTATAATCACGTTCCTCGGATGCTCGAGGATCGTCATCTCCCCTTCTTCTTTCGCGCAACTTCGTCGAGCTTGAGCACGTGGGACGACCTGTTGCACTGCCGGTGCATCAGCCGTTCCCTGCTTACTGCGACTGATTTGTCTCAATCATCCGCGCAAATTGTGTTCTGCAAAATAGATTCAATAAGTACTAAGAGTGAAATATAGAGATCGCGTGCTCTATAACGATCAGTTTTATTCAGTTTATCTCGACACAATTTTCTTTACAATCGCTTTATTTCTTACATTTTATACATTACTTTTCCGATAAGTAATACTTATCGCACTATCGTGTATAGTAAAATACATAAAATAAGACGTAGTTGAAAATAAGAAGCTTTTCATGCTTTAACATGAGATATTAAAAAGGTCAGAAAATCTTATCCGTCATTTCGTGATCGCTTTTAATGCGTCGTCGAAACTAGCACAACTTTAAACCTTCGGCTCTCCCAAACTCAACGCGAGGTCAAGGCCATCCCGTAAGAGGTTTCGAGTGGCCCAGGTTAGGATCTAAAAGGCCTTCCACCGGCTTCGGTTAGCGCCCTATATGGAGACGTCGATGCCTACCTTCGCCCGATTCTTTTCTGATCGTCGCGTATAACCGACGGACGCGGACGCCCCGCGCGCATTTTTTACGTGTCGCTCGAGTTGGAAAATAAAGATCTTTCTGACATGAACTGGAAAGCGCTTAGATCGTACCAAAACGTGATCGTGACGCAGGGATAACGAAATAAAAAAGGGGAGCAGAACAGAAAATTGATCGGCCGTGACTGGCCGACCATTACCCATGCACTTTTCACGTGCCTTTTTCCGCTAATGGATAACAACGTATAAATATCGCCAGCTTCCATATGTACACGAGATGGCGAACCAAGCGATTCATGTATGATCGTGGCGTGCTGTTCTTGCGTTCATCGAGGTACCGGTTCGATAGTTGGTCGAAGTGGCCCTAAGATTATCAATCAATAATATTTATTTCAGGCAAATACGGGATCTAAATCTAGATAACCCGTCACTAGACACAGTTTTATGTGTTCCTTTTTGACTATATATAATAATCGAGGTATAATATTTCTTTCTTTTTTGAGGAACCGGTTGAGCGTACACGCTCAACCATTAATTCGTCGCTCTAATATCCATTTTATTCTACCAATGCAGATTAACTTTAATGTCGGTTTAACTTATTTTTTATTCTTTTCTAGCTGTACAAATTAGGAAAAGATAAGAAGTAAGTTAAGTCGAGATTAAAGTTAATCCGCATTGGTAGAAATGGACTTATAGATTCATAATGGACTTATATAGAATAAGACTTTTGTTAGAATCTTTCTTGGATCTTCCGCCAATTGGAAAATTGTCGGAGTGAGAGAATGTCGAAGAATACGTAAAGCTGAAATATATCTTTTTCTTTTTTTTGGGGGGTTCTTTCAAGACTCAGGCTCACCCATTATTCAATCATGATATAGCGATGGGCCTAACTCACCAGATTATAATTCTTTCTAGAGAACACGCACCGCCCACTCACGATTCTCTTCGGCAATCGAATTCTCAGGAATTTATACGTTCTACGAATGTCGATTTTATACTCCTTTTCTTAAAACTGTATTTTAGATTATTACGTTACGTTAAAAAAACGTAAATCGGCCTGTAGAGTAATTGTGAATTCACGAGAGAGATAAAATTCCAGAATCAGACAACGTTCGGCCCTGAATGTGAAACATAAGGTATGAATAGTATTATCTTTCTTGTGAGCTCATAATTACTGTACAGGCTATTAATAGCAATTTACATTTTTTGACGTAACGTAATAATCTAAAATACAGTTTTACGAAAAAAAATATGAAAATTCGAGAATGTAAGAATACTTGTCTACAAATTTTATTCAGCTGGGGAACTCCGCAGGATGCGCATCCAGTCGGCCAGTCGCGATGTCATTCTTTGTGCGATTCTGCATGCAATCTTTCAGCTATTTCCATTCTACTCCGACTCTTGCTAGATTGTAATACGAAAGAGTGTCGTCAGATGACTTTCTCCTCCCTCTTACGAAACCTAGTTCAAGTAATATACAAATTTTCCTAACGATTTCTCAACCAGTTCGCTCTTATCCCGAGTGCACCGGCAATCTCTGCTCCTCGTCGCGTTTCCCGACGCAGCTGCGAAATCCGCTTTTATCGCGCCGATCTTGCCCAAGTAACAGGCTGCCCGTTTGCTTTTCTTAGGATCGCGCGAGATAAATCGAATTGAGATCGTGTCGATCGCGCTTCTCTCGGCGTGACGAAGCTGGGGAACGACATTGGCGACAGCCGAAACCTCTTTTGTCGCGAGTGAAAGACGTGGGAGGGGTGGAGTGCGATAGCGTATGAACTCCAGGGGGACGGAGTGATCGGGAATCACTGCAACAGACAGAGAGAAAACGAGAGAGAGAGGAGAGACGAGGTCAACAAGGTGCCCGATATGGTATCCAGCGACTGCCGCGAGTGCCATTTTACTTACACGCACGGCGGCGGTGCGTGTATACGCTTGCGTACGTGCAAGTGTGTGCCCGATCACCTCTTCCTACGCTGCCTACAATTAGCAACTATCGTCAAGTCGCCGCTAACCTGCCGAATACAATTTCGTACATCCGCCCGAAGTGGCCGTGCATGCATTTTTCTTTCCCTTTCTCCTTTTCTCTCCAAAAAGACGTCCTTGCGCAGGAAGAGCGTACTTTTTCGAGAAAAATCGCGTATCGTCGCCCATAATTGGCATGACACGTGATAACGCTTAACTCACACCCCGTTAAATTTTTATAGTCAAAATAAGTCGCCACTGCTCCTACAATATGTCGTTAATTTAACTAAACCAATAAAGTTAAAATAATACTATATTGTGTTAAAACAATAAATTTACATACACATTATATGTAGTAGTTAAAAATAGCAAAATGTTATTTAACTCAAGGTATTGGTTTAAATTTCATCATTTAACATTTAACAGTGTACGGCTAATTGAAACTATTCAGTTTTATTAGACTGTCTAAAAAAGTTCTTATTGTTCATATTATTGTATATAAAAAAGGAAGCAGCATGTGTCCTAAGATTGCTTGTTCTCATTCGCGCAGCGAATTATCCTAGGAAGGTCAAGGCACCTTCCTCCGAACCTGTATCCTATAATTCGGAATATCAGGATTCTACTGTGAAATTCATAGTGTCAAATGACTCAATTTAAGTCATTTTTAACCATTGTTATAAGTCACCACTGCTCCTACTTAATATGTCGTTAATTTAACTAAACAAATGGAATTAAAATAATACTGTATTTTGTGTTAAAATAATATAAATTTATGACACACAGTGTACACTGTTAATCGTAACTCTTCAGTTTCATTGGACTACCTAAAAGAGTTCTTGTTGCCCATATTATATACAAAAAAGGACACAGCGTGTGTCCCAAGATGGCTCATTCTCATTCGCGCAGCGAATTATCTCAGGAGAATCGAGTCACGAACCTTTATCTCATAAATTAGAATATCGGGATTCTACACTATCAAATAACTCATTTTGAGTCATTTTTAATTATTTCTATAGGTCGCCACTGCTTCTCCTACTCAATATGTGTCGTTAATTTAACTAAACCAATGAAGTTAAAATAATACTGTTTGTGGTAAAATAATAAATTTCGACATGGTAGTTAAAAACAACAAAGTGTTATCTAACTCCAGCTATTGGTTTAAATTTCATCGTTTAATATTTAACAGTGTACTCGCTCGCGCATGCGCGAACAATTCAATTATCGCGAGGCCGCGCGATCCTTAGCGCGATCCTCCGTGGATTCGTTGAATAATTGTCGCTCGAAGAAAAAAAAACTAGACCGCTCGTTGCACGCTCCGCTCGGCGCACCTGGTTTTTTGCACCTCAAGACCGTCCGCGGCCTTCCTAAGATGGGCAGCGTCCGTAAACGCGTGCGCTTGCTCGAGCGAGCGAGCGAGCGCGCTTCGAGGTCGCGTCGCCGTCGCGTCGATCATCGATGGTCGTTGAGGGAACGATATGACTGGCAGGAAGCTCACCCGCACGCGTGTACCTGGCACGCGAGCGTGCTTAGCTTACGTAGCGAGCCACGGTACTCGATGCACCCAATGCACTCGCGTGAATCATCGCGTGGGCCTTTACCTGACTGCGTTTATATTCGGAATTGCAGTGGCCTGTCTGCTGATGCTCTTTCGGCCTAGGTATAAGTATATCGCGTGCATCTCGTTTCGCCTCGTCTGACCTGGTCCGATCTGGTCTCGTCTCTCGTCTCCGCGCTCGCGTGGGTCCTTAATATCCGACCGATCTATTTTTAAGCGTGACTAGCACGAGGTACGTGCACGCGCGCGCACGCACGGTGACGCAATCCTATGGTCTTTCCCCTTTATTTTCTCCCATAGCCGCGCTATTCCTTCCTCTCGCGGTAGCCGACGATGGGACCGAGCGGAATTCGACCGATTAATCCCGCGCGGGGAGTTTATCGAGACAAATTTATTTTGATCAAAGAGATATGGCGAACGATGAATTGGATAATGTAAAAAATAACGTGTTGAGAAAATTGTGGAGAGAGAAAGAAATTATTGGAGCAAAGAAGAATAGGTACAAGTCGACGTCCATTAAAAACTGGATAATTTGCAAAATCGGACTCCTTTACCAAAATATAAATTACAGTTACAATGCCAATTATCTTGTTCTTCCAGTTATTTAATTAATAATATTACCGTTTCTGTAACCTTACCTTATTGAATCTTTTCTTTATAGAATTGATAATATTTTGAGTGCGCTGCTTCACTTTTATTTTCACAAATTGTCCCTTATTTTTGCCCACATTACTCCTCAATTTATGTTTCTTATCACTCATTATTATTATAAAATCTCTCTTTGATAAAAAGAAAATGTCACAATTTTTTTGATTAATGAAATTGGCACTTACATTGACACTTTTGTTATCAACTTCACATTTTACAATCGGCGCCCTGAAAAGCGCAGCGTTGCCAATATCGTTCTGACAGTAAAATTTACCAAAAAATGAAAAATTTCTAAATACACATAATATTTTCACTTTTTTCTTATAATTAAACATAATAATCAATTATAACTTATTGATTTTATATATAAGTTTAATGCAATATACAAGAGTTTGCTGAGGCCCTGCTTAAACGCCTACAAATTACACTTCTCCGTGAAAGGAATACCTTAAGAAAAAATTGTAATTTTTTGCTTCCTCATAGAGAAAGCTTTGTTTTTGTGAATTTCGTATATGAACCTTTGATTGCGTATAAAGTTGGGTCTAATCAACCAAATTTAAATGATTTATATATGAAATAGAGGTAGAAGAAACCAAAGAAAAGATTGTTTTTTGAGTTTTTAATGTTAATATGTTCAGAGTGTTCTAAAATGTCGAAATATCGCATTAAAATCGCATGCCCGTGTGTGTGTGTGGATTTGATGTCCGTGGTTGCTCTAACTTCCGCAAATATTGAGATATCAAGCTGAATTTTTTTTTTAATTGATAGAGTATCATTTAAGGAAGATTGGTATTAAATTTAGCGATGATTAGTAAAAAGGGTTTTTTAAAAAAATTTTTTAATTTTTTTAGAAATGTCCGTGGTTGCTATTACTTTTGCAAATTTTGAAATATTGGGCTATTTCTAATTTTATTATATTCTTCAGTATCAATGATCAAAGAATATTGTGAAATAGGTTAAATAAATAGGTTAAATTAATCAAATTAATCTAAATATTTATAATTGTATAATTTATAATAAGTTATTAGGATAGTTGTGTGTGCGAGGATGGAATGCAGGTATATAAGTGAATAAGAATTTATTGTAAACTAAGTCCACTTTCTGGCTGTTTTGCTAAAGTTAATAAACATATATATATTCTTCAGTCTTTTCTATCCCTATCTATATACCTATATATAAAGACAAATGTCCTGACTGACTGACTGACTGACATCAATGCCCAGCCCAAACCCTTAAATCTAGAAACATGAAATTTGGAGTAGTAATGTAATAAGACAAGCAAATAGATGATAACGTATATTTATATTTAACGCCAATAGATTTCCGCATCCATAGAATGCCACGCTCACACAGCCAATCCACAGATTTCTCTTTGATATCGGCGATATCAGGGTATATCTTGACATTCGGTCAATTATTTCCCAAAAAATTGAAAAAATTTTGTTCCCAAACCAGTTCCCAAAAAGATCGGTAACGAAAAACTATACACTTTATATCACTCCCCGGAAAATTCCACCCCTGTTTCATACATTGTTGATACACAATCGATGCCAATCGTAGCGTGGAGTGCGCGGAATCATTCCGAAGCGATTAGTATTGTTGCGCCGCAAGAACGTGCCCCGAAAGATCTTGTTATTTCACTTGAATTGCAATTTGTCATACACAGGTGTTCCCTGAAAATACATTTTGCAAAGTTTATTCTTTCGCAATTTATTTCTGTCAGATATTAAATGTAATTCTTGTATTTAATTTAACCCCTTTTCCTGTGTCGAGCTGGACTCGATAAATAATGCTTTGTAATAAATTATTCCTATATTATTTTTCAATTAAGCGCTCGAAATTAATGGATTATAATCAGCAAGCTTTATTTTTAAAATCTCTAAATTTTTCTAAATAATAAAAATTCTTTGACTTATTCGCTACTTACAATTAGATTGAAGTAAGGACATATCTTTGCTTAGTAGTGAGAAATAATTGGAACCGCAAAGAGTTAATCTAATTTAATATTTATTTATTTGAAAAGATAATAATGGTGTCGCTTTTATCTTTGTGTAGCAATCCTTGAACAATCGTATTATATAATTTTATTCATATATTTATGTGGAATTTTTTAATATTTAATTAAAATGCATAAGATTTTTTGTCTTTTTTCAACAGTTTAAAAAATATATTAAACTAAATTAACACAGATATTTATTCTATGAAATTAGAGAGCTATAAATCTTATTTGAAGTTATACCTATATACATGTTTTGTATAGAATAATTCTATAGTAATAGTATAGATAGACATAATTTTATATGTAAAAATATTTAAGTATTGATAGATCTAGATTACTCTTAGATTATCATATGTTTTTGTTTTAAGTCTACTTCTTGGCATGTGAACTAAAGTTAATAAATTATACATATATCTTCGCAGAGAAATCGTCTTTCCGTACGTGTTTTAGCAGGTTGTATCGATTGAAGTTTACGGAGTGTATAATCTTCGTTTATCTTAATCCTGTCGCTACTCATCGCTTCTACTACTTCTACTACTGTCCGACTACTCTCGCCCCTTCGCCCCTTCGAAGCTCTTTCTTCGTTTTCCTACGCACTGTCGCTCCATTCTCGTTGCGCTTCTTCGTTCCGTCGTCGTCGCGGCTGGCGTCAGCAAGTTTCTTACTCCTTTCCGTTAACCATTCACATCCGGTGCGACGCGGCCGCGCAATAGCGATATCTGGATATCGGCAAACCGCGTATCATGCGACTAACGTGTATCTCGAATCTTTTCAGATACGGGAGTTTCAATAATGCGTGCACACGTGGATGGCGCGGGAACGTTTCGTTTGCACGTGTTTTGCTCCGTTTACATTTTTAAGGAATATCGTTGCGATTGTGCCGACGCTTGCACGCGTGTTATATTATTAAATGCTGCGGCAAACTCCACGGTGAGCAGATAAAAAGGAAATGCCACAAATCAAAAACTTATATACTCTTATATACGCAATATATATATATAATGTATAAGCTTATAAGAATTCAATTTTTTTTCTTGGTTGAACTATCCCAGACAACAGGCGTGTCAAATCGGGGCATATGACTTTAAGACGTTTTATGTCCCGATTTGGGACATTGTGTTCACTGGGATATAAAACTTCGTTTAACTATATAAATGACTTCATTCAAGCAAATTTTCTTCGTTTGCTATATAATCTCGATTCAATATTATAAATTGTTGCGTATACACGAGTACGTTAATTTGACATTTTTTTCTGTGTAATGAAATTTTGACGTTCCACGCAGGATGCCTCACATTCTTTTTGCCCATTTCTTCTTTTGACGTATAATAAGCTTACAATTCGGTACGCTTAAACTTCAACCTAGACCTTGGCTCCGCAGCCTCGATCCACTTTACTCTCGTTGTTGCGAATTTTACGAGGAGAGATATATACGCCGAGTCCAATCCCGAGAATCATTAATCTTTGCTGCGTAAATGAAGCGTTTTCACGCTTTAATACAAAGCGATCACAGTCTGCAGACAGACGTCGCTTAGGAAATTCTCTTTTTGCTCGATTGAGTCATAGTCCGCGAGGCAAAAAAAGGTTGCTTGTGTCTCTCGAATCGACCGGCGGTCGTCTAAAGCCGTAACAAATGGCCAGTGCTTTATCTCGGATCCTACATTTACATTTTTTTAACTCGATCCCACGAATTTTCGGTTTACGTGGGTGTAGCGAAATCGGCTCGTCAACTAAACGGTCTCTTAATCGCTTCGTTAAAGATAGAGGTGGAACTGTAATGAATACAGAAAGATGAAGCAAAGTGGAATATAAAAGCCGACTAAAGAATCATTTAATAACTGCGCGTATCCGGAAAGAATTCTCCGAAACTGAGATTTTTTAAAATTCAAGTTCCAGTTTTTTACATACTTAATTCAAAATATTAGCAGAAATTAAAATTGTCCCACAGGCAGGTCCTATTTTTGTTATAGCGTAAAACTGGATCGATCCTAAAGAATGTAGGATTTTGACGAATTATTAAGTCTAACAATTCAACACAGTTTTATCTCAATTTATTTTTTATCTGATTGACTATGTATTTCTAATTTTTCTAATTTTGCAATGCTACAAGAACACTTGGTATAGCATAATTAACACATACGCCTTTTTCATTGCCCCAACCTGGGGACTCTCTCTAAATATAGAGAGCTAGGCAAGCAATACACTCTCGGTGGGTTGCCATCCCCATCTGACATCCGAGAGGTGGCGATCGAAATTTGACAAAACCGTCTTGGTCGGATTTGAACTCGGTTCTCCGGCTCACTAGACCAGCGTACATCTCTCTGCGCCACGATCGCCACTTTCCGGGCGGTTGCCTCGTCCGGACGTTTCCAAAGCGTTATTTCATCGTTTTTTACCCACAAACTTTTATATGATGTACCTTTGTTCACGTTTTGTACTGTTTTATGTCTTACAATTAGTACAAGTTTAATTTCTGGGTTTTTTTAGCCTCTATTACTAATTTTCTATTATTCTTTTTATTTATTGTATTATGTAGTCTGTAGTCTTTATCTTAATTTTAATATTATATCGAGATTGCTCAAAAATACTTACAATTAGTAAGTCGAAACGTACAATGCGCTTCAACTTCATATTGTTGTGAATAAATCTGCATTTTTTTCTTTATCTATCTAACATCTTTTTATGCTCGTTATTGGCCGTTTACTTTTCCTCTTAAATTTTTCTTGGATCGAGCGGTTGACTTCTTATCATATTTAATTTAATAAAGGATTTAATCCTATAAAGCAGTCGCTTAACGCAAACGACTAGAAAGTGTTTTCTGGACGTCATTGAGTATTAATTGGAGTAAGAGAAGTTTAGTACCTATTGCGAAACTTTATAACTGGCATTACCACGCGGTGTCCGTTTCTTGCACGGTAGCGTCTCGTTTTAACGGTGGATTAAGAAGAATTATGCGCGCTAACGCGCCGTTTCCTTTTACAGGCGCACGACCCCGAGATAATTAGCGTTTATTGCAAACGAGCTACAAAACGTTCTATAAATCAGATAGGCGTGCGCGTTAGACGGTTAAACGGCCATATTTCGAATAGTCTCGACTTTAGCGTAATTACGCCGATTACGCGCACCAGTGAAGTATAATGTCTTAAAGTTACTTTCTTAACACGTGTTAACAATTTGTTTTTTTCCTAGAATATATATTAAATAGATCAATTCTTCTAATTTAACAAATGCAAAATAATTTGACAAAGATATGGGAGAGATGGAGAAACCGACATGTATAGTAATTCCTTTTTTGTACCGTTGCAGACTGATGAAAGCGCAGCATCCGCGGATGCAGCCAATATGGATTCCCACGTCGGTCTCGACTACATCGTGGATAATCCCGATTATTGCGTCAAGCTCGCCTCAGGTAAATTGTCCGACGTTCCCGATTCCGTAATCACGCGAGTTCTCTCGCCGCGTATTAACGCCTCTATATCCCGTCGATTGCAGCGTTGGAGACGGCGTGCTCGTCCGTGAAGAAGCAAGTCGTGGAGCTGCTGTCGGCGCTGTGCGTTTATAGCCAAGACGGCAGGCAGAGAGCCATCGATACTCTTCACACGTACCAGGTGACCGTTTCTGAAAGTGAAAAAAAATTTTTTTTACCGATTCGCACATTTGGACGACGGGGATGTATATAATAAACGCTAAAACGGCTGCAAAGATCCGCGCACGCGAGGCGTTGCCACGAGGCATGGCATTTCAGATGCAGAAGAAGTGGTCGCGTACCTGCCGCGCAAAATAACCGTGTGCCGCGCTTAGGTAAAAGTCACGGTTCAAGGTCTCCCTTCGAACAAAAGAACGAAGCGCACTGCAATAATAATACTCCTCTTAAATGCGCGCACCGCAGCGCGCAAGCAAGAGTGAGTTATGTCGTAATATGCCCATTGTATAATCCCATTGCGTTGCGAAATATATTTTTATCGCGACGCGATTTGCATGCTGGAGACAGTTCACCGGACGTTCTCGCGATCGCGCGTTCCCCATGAGAGATAAATTCTTCCATCGTACCACGCGACGATCGATGTCCGGAAAAGGGCTCGCATAGCCAAATAAATCATAGGTCGGAAAATTTGGAACGAACGTGGAACGTGGGACGAATCCAATAAACACCAAACATCAGTTACATTATCTCTATCCCAGCATAAGTTCTAAAAGACATCTTAAAGACTTCACAAAGACGTCTAAAAGACAACATAATTTTTCAGACGTCTTTTAGAAGCTTCTGTGTGGGAGCTGGGATGTTATAATTTCTTACTCAACAAATGTAAGGGCCGGTTGTTCCAATCTGTTGATAAGCTAACTAATAGTTAAATCATATGTCCATCTTTGTCTAATTACTCTAATTTAAAGGAAAAACAAAGACATATGTATGATTTAACTATTAGTTACCAACAGGTGTTGGAACAACCGGTCTTAAATGCAATATAACATGTGTGTTATATATAATGTAATTCACTCACTGATGCTCAGTGTTTACTGGGAAAAGTTTACTCCTTATCAACTTTTCTCTTTATCAGCTAACGGAAAAATGTTTTCGATCCGACGCCGATGAAAGAACGCTTGACTGACTTTGTGCTCGCGCCGCGACGGAAACGCCGATATCTCGGAATACAGACGTTTCCCGGAATTGAAGGCAAGTGTGGCGAGATAACTCCGATCTTAAATGGTGACCTATGTCCGAATGCAGGAGCGGAAGGGCGAGCGTTATCGATTGCGAGTTGTGGTCGACGAGCTGCAGAAAGCGACGGCCGAGGATTACCAGACGGCACTGCTGGCGTTTATAAATTGTTTGGTCATCTCGACGCCGGTGCTCAAGGACCGCATACGTATTCGCAACGAGTTCATCGGTGAGTGAAAGAGAGCGGCAATCGAGAGTCTTCTTGGCGGATGCCATTAAGGCGCAGCTTCCTCGTCGCCGCGAGACTGACTACTTGATGACAGTCGCGCGCCTCTCCTCAGCGCGCAGAATTTTTTTATACAAACGGATGATGAACGAAACGATTTAACATAAAGCATCGTTTGAATGCGGCCGTAATTTATTTTTTTTTTTGACTTTGTAATTTAATTGAAAAAAATTCGTTGACTATTTTTTTTCTTTTTGTTCTATATCCTTCTCGTTTTCATCCGTTTAAGTCATTCTCGTAAAACGTAAAATTTGCGAGATAAAATAAGCAGTTTGAGTCCGTTGGTCAGGTTGATTATTAGAAATAGTACTGATACAGGGCTTCCGATTTCCAATTGCAGGTCTCAAGGTCCTGCCGATCTTGAACGAGCTACGGTGAGTACCCTACGACGACCCGGCCGGATTCGCGGCATTAACTTATTAACACCTTAACATTTATGGAATAATAAATAATAATGAATGTATTACGAAAGGACGCTTTATTGTACCCACACCTTTTCCTTCGCACACACCGCCTAATGTCACCGCGAAGATAATTACACGAAGGATTGGTTCACTAACGAAGGGAGGATCCCATCGCATCGTGACGGTATTGACGACCCTGGACACCGATTCACTTGCATGCACTAATCCAAATAATGTTCTAATACAAAAGTGCCGTGACTTTTTTATATAACTCGAATTTCTTACTTCCGAACGGTTCAAATTCGCAAGTTTACGAAAGTATTTGCATAGACGCACCAAATAGAACGTTTTATACTGCCTTAAATAATTTTGTCTGGTACTCTGGTTCAAACAAATTTTGCTGCAGTACACTTGTACGAGTAACAACAGTTTTTTTGTTTCGTATTTCAGATTAATTCTTGTTTCCTCTTAAAGCGGCATTTTTCGAGATCACATTGAAGTGCTCGCCGATAATGTTAAACGTATTGCGATTGTTATACACCGCTTATCGCAGTTGATGCTGTTTGGCAAACAGTCGTTAACAGGATTAGCGCGATCGAGTAATTAGGCTAGAAATACATGTTCGTTCATAAGAACCCAGGTAGTACGTATATTGTTCAGAAACGTTTCCAAAATGTCTTACAAACGTCTTATTACTTACATACGTTGAAATCTATATATATATATATATATATATATATATATATATATATATAAAGACAAATGTCCTGACTGACTCATCAACACGCCCAGCCCAAACCCCTGAACCTAGAAACATGAAATTCGGGTAGTGTATTCCTCTCATGACGTAAGCACCCACTAAGAAGGGATTTTTAGAAATTCGACCCCTAAAGGGATGAAAAGGGGTAAAACGTGTTTCCTCATACATCTCTTAGGCCCGTTGAGATATCAACTTGGTTTTTGCTTACAAAGGGTTACCCATTGCATACAAATGCTTAAAAACATAATTCAAGATTTTGTCCTATAATCAACCCCTAAACGGGCAAATCTAAATTTGGAGATGAATTATAGAATCCTTCGCATACCGTACCGTAGCGAAGCACGGGTGTATCAAGCAACATGTGCTATCTGGGAAGATGCAATTGCATCGCGATTTACGCAAAAAAAAGATCTTTGGAGAGTAATTGATTCGGTAATGGACCACAAAAAAAATCTCCGTACAGGAGTAAGATCATCGATAGGTGCCTCTGAAAAGTTCCTGGAAAGTTCGTTTTTTGAATTACGATGGTCCTCTCCCAAAGATATATGAAATTATCGCCTCAATCAATGTTCGCTTTCTTACGCTAATTGATCCAACGTGTATGACGAGAAGAGCGCAATTCCGGAGACGGCACCTTTTCATCGGTGACGAGCGATGAGCGGGAAATAGAATCGAGTATAAGAATTCAGGCGATTCGTCTCCCTCCGCGCATTCTCGACAACATTCTCCGTGAGCGAAGACAAGAAAAGAAAGAAAGAATAAGGAAAAAATAAAAAAATAATAATTAATAATAAATATACTAAATAATAATGAATTTTGAAAACTTAAAGATAGAAAAAAGTTTCTAATTAAAAGAAAGAAACATGCACTGAGAAGAAAAAGTTGTTAACTTGACTAAATATTTTTAACTAATTATTGTTTTTTAATTAAAATATTTATGTCATTAAATTAAATACGACATATTAAATCTAACATGACGTATTTCGACTCAAATAATTATAAATATTTCAATTAAAAAATAATAATTAATTGAAAATTAAAGTAATTTTAAATTGACCGTGACTGGCAATATATAACGTCTTTCCGATATGAACATTGAAAAACTGTGAGCCAACTTGGTTTGTCGGATTCACACAGCACTTTTTCGGATCAACCATCGAGACATTATTAATTTCGACCATGGGTTTTGGTCAGTTGATGTAATTTCTAAATTAAATAGTTTTATTTTTATTGCGAAAAATATTACCCCATGCAGCCAGAGTAATCCGAAAAAGTGCTGTATGAATCCAACAAACCAAGTTGGCTCCAGTTTTTCCATGTTCATATCGAAAAGACGTTATATATTGCCAGTCACGGTCAATTTAAAATATTTTAATTGTTATTCTATACTGGCAAAAAGAAAACTTATTATAATATGTAATTGAAAATATTTAGTCAAGTTACTCAACTTTTTTCTCTCAGTGTGGGGAAGGGGAATCGCGGAAGGAAGATAGCTAGAGAGAAGGGATGAAGAAAGGGCCGCGGCGTTGCGGCAGGGAGAAAGGGGAGGCGAGGAAAGCCCGAATTAACTTCTCACCGGCACCGATGCACCTGCGACCGCATCTCGCGCAGCGCTGGAGCCAGAAATGCATTCGACGTCGCGACGCGCCGGGCCGGCCGGCGTTATCCGCGTTACCTCCGAATCTCGGATCTCGGTAATCGACGGATGGCTCTTCCTCGTCGTTCTTTTCCTCTGTGGAGCTTTCATCTTCGGCACCTGTCGCGCAATCGTCTTCTCGATCAACGGTAAGGGAAAAGAAGAAAGAAAGAGGAAAGGGAAAAAAGCACCAAACTCTTCTAATGGATTCCTCGATCCTCGACTTCGTTGACCTACATAGCAACCGATGTCCCGCGCGGAATAAGCTAACCAGTGTCCAACGCAGTATCGTAAAAATATTATCGTTCTCGAAGAAATATTTACGACGCATCTCATCGATGAATCTTATCGGCATTGCCCATGTGATTTTTTGTTGAGAAACCGGGACGTTCCTCGTGTGCTTCCAAATCGGGTGTTTTGTTTCTACGCTTTGGATATTTCGCAAAATCTACTTCATTTGCGTAATCTATTGTACTTTTTACTTCGTGAGGTTTTATTCCGGCGAGGCCAGGGTTCAGATGTCCGCTTCGCTACGCGCGACGCGCGAAGATTTCGAGTATTTTCGAGGGGAGAGAAGAAAGCGTTTTAGAGAATTCTATTCTCTCTTTGCTCCTCTAACCACGCGGAGAGCGTGCCGGCATCGCTTTCCGTGAGTCATTGCCGTGCTCACATTCGTGTTCTTCGTTATCCACTTCTGTTTTGCTCGTGGCGAAGATCGATGGCAGGATTGGACCGCCGCGGAAGAGTATTTTGGTACGGCTCTCTCGGTAAGACGCACAACTGGAAGCTGCCCAGACCGTCTCTGGATGCTCGAGACTTATCTCATAGTTTAAATCTCAATCGCGTGTCTCCATCTCGAGCCTTAAAATTTGAAATCGCGCTACCCCGCTTATTTGTCTAATCTGCCATGAGATCACTGGAATCGGTAAACATTTTTTTTTTCCTATGAAATTAAGGACTTAACGTTGCTCTTTACAAACGTTTTTCTTTTAGCATTTACGACGGATGTTATCAATGAGTGACTTAAATGAGAATGATGGCGCGAGTGATTTATTTTGAATCTGTCACGATTCAGCACATCTAGAACATTTCGCGTGGACCCCGAGCTATCTATTGGATTCGAGAATTGACGCTGAAATCGGTGGCGACTATTTCCGTGCGACTATTCTTGAAGGCGCAGAAGCGTTCGCGGAACCCGAGCTATTCGAACGCTTCGCGACTCGTGAAACACGCGTTCTTTGTAGATTTCTGATTTGCGACTTCTTCGCGTACAGAATTTGACGCCTGCGGTGTATTTATCGTGGTAACATCCTTGTCAATCATTCTCGAGCCGGACTTACCCGAGAGAGTTCTTACCACAGATCAGTCATGTTATTTATTTTGAATATTGAATTGAGGCAAACTCGCTTGGAAATATGAAATGCAAAGAAAAAATTCATCAAGTTGAGAATCAATCTTCAAAGAATTCTCGCGAATCGGGAGATGCTGAAAACAAGGAAAAGAAGTATAAAAATTTCAAATGTCCACGAATCAGGATGACGACGATTGTTCTTGCAGGAAAAGTCACGCGCCGGATGTGAGGGTACAGCTAGACGCCTTCGACGATCAGCAGGAGACCGACGAGGAGCTCGCGAATCACGGACCGCCCGGTATCGATCTCTCCTCTCACGTGGACGTTTTTTTACGCCATCCTCGGCCAAGTGAGCGACTTCCGGCATTTCCCCTGTTTTTTTTCCCAGCTTCCGCCAATATATTCTCGATAATTTTTTGCGATCAATCTTGAAGAAAAATTAATTAATTTTAATTTTCTACCTTTGTTGCGCGCATTTGTCCCTTCTGCCTTCGAGTGAGCGCATCACGCGTTACATCGTTAACTATTCGTTTGCTAAACTCCCTCGCCACTCGATTCCTATAAAAGCTATTCAAAGCCTTCTCTAATCGAGAAGCGAGCGCGTCGAGCGCCGCACGCGTACAAGAGACGTCTGACAAAACGCAGCACACCCGCAGGTCGCAGACACTCCGCAGGAGATACCCTTTTTGAGCATCCTGCAGGCATCTGCTGCGACTGGACCCGAAAGACGCCGCCAGCGATCTGGCGTGGGACACCGCGGAGACACTGGTGCACCGAGCCACGTGCTGGAGAGTCGCGAGGATGCCACCAAGTTGCTGAGGTCGCCTAGTCTCCAAGTAAATACCCGCATCTTTTTTTTCTATCATTTATGTACGTCTTCCAAAAAGAAACAATATATCGAGAAGATCCACGAAATTATTTCGCAAAATAGGAGTCGTAACGTTTCGTACGACACTTTTCCAATCGCTTTTAAGAATTGTTGGCGTGACAAAGATAATTATGCGCAATGCTTCGCCACGTAAGCGAGAGAGTCAACGGTAAATTTATTGATTCTATCCGTTACGACTATGTTTTTCTCGGACTTTCGCCGATTATGCAATCGACGGCGACATATACCCGTCGACGAAGGAAGACGCGACGCGACGCGACGATGGCATACCCGCGTTACATCAGATCAGTTTAAATCTCCGCGGCCACACTCGCGGGAGATCGTCAATGTCAACCGCGTAGGCTAATGTAACACCGGCCGTGTATACTTTTACTTTCTGACCGTACTTGACCGAAAGACGCGAGTCCATAAAAGAAGAAACCCGTACCACACGCTTCGCGTCGATGAATCACGGAGCCGTGCGTTCACACATGCCTTCCGTCAGTCGCGCAATGATTTTGCAAAGCCGGAGATTTGCTTTCAAAATGCAATTTCAAGGATTTCTCATATTCCCCTTTTTGGCTAAGGATAACAATTTAATCCTAGAATAAACAGCGCTTTCCAGAACAGAGCATCCCGAAAACACACACCGTAGGTCTGGGAGACCCATGTAACTTTGACAGGCTGTTGTGTAACTCTGGTTCAGATTAATATTTTTGGACTTGGTTTTTTTATTATTTTAAAGCTTTGAGATTCAGAAATATGCCTGAAGGTTTTAACATCACAAAGTGTTTTATTTCTGTCAAGTTATGAAGATAAAACTAAATATCGAAAACAGAAAATTCCGTGGCAAGTGAAGTTTCGTCTGGGCCTGGAAAACCCACACGCTGTGTGTTCTGTGTGTAAATAAAATATATACTTCTTATCACACAAAATAATACTTCTCGCAACTTTGTGCAGTTTGATTACGCGTGAAATAAGTAAAATGGAAAAATATATTCAACAATTTAACGATATTCAAAACAGACGAATCTATGCTGCCTACTGCCCGCGGCGCCGATCAGACGTGCGGAACGTCCGCGAAAAAGCATCGCTGCCGCGCGAACAACAGCTCGACGGTGCCTTTTACCGCCACCGCCGCCACCCCCGGTTCCAGTCGCACCACCGGGCCCGCCAAGCCCGTCGAGCGGTAGCGGTTTTGTCCTGCCGCCGCCGCCCCCGCCGCCGCTTTTCGCTAACGTCGGCACATCTGATGCACCGATGGAGCCGCCGCCGATGCCACCCCCTCTGCGCGTGTCCCCCGTTCGCACGCGCGCCTACCCCCGAGCCGCCCAGCAATCACGCCAGGCTGCTGCCGCAACAAGAAATTCCCACCCCTAAACGAAAATGAAGACTATCAACTGGAACAAGATACCTAATCATAAGGTATCCAAGAAAAGAGTTGTCGTCGAGGATTTGAGTCACAATAAATAACGCTTTCCTCCTAAAGATTGTTCTTGAATTAAATAAAGAACCTTAAGTTATATTAAGGAAAGGGGTGAAAAAAGAGAATAGGACAGAGGAAGAAGGGTTAGGAGAGGAGAATGGACAGAGAGAGTATTAAAAGGGAATGATTTAGGATTCTATTTTAATTTTATTATATTAAACTTTGTTTAATTTTGTTTTGTCTGGTTTTTGTCCCGTTTTTGTTTTATTTAATATAAATACGAATTTCAGATTTTATTTAAGTTAGCTCCATTTTGCTTTATGGAGATATAAAATAAAAGTGGAAATGAAAATGTGTAAAGTATACTGCAAATTGTAAACCAGAAGTAATTCTAAGCCGCAAGACAAGAATTAAAAGAAAAATTAATAAATAAAAGACCTTAAGTTAGAAAGAATATTCTAAGTTAAACGAAGGCAACGGCGAGAAATTACGGTGTCGAAATTCTTTTTTTACGTCCTAGGTGATTGGCAAACGAAACATCTGGTCCCTCGTCGCGAACGAGCATCAGAATTCCCCGATGGCGGATCTAGACTGGGCTGAGATGGAGGGCTTGTTCTGCCAACAAGCGCCGCCGATGGTACCACCGGCGACTTATTCGACCTCGTGCGGCACCGGCGCCGACGCCGAACGACGTCGTCGAGAACCGACGGAGGTTGCTCTCATTTAACGCTATTTCGCTTTGCTTTGTAAAGAATAATAATGTTCTTACATATGTTATATTCTCGAATGTTTTCTTTTTCTAGATCGCATTACTTGACGGAAAGAGGAGTCTAAACGTTAACATTTTTCTGAAGCAGTTTCGAAGGTACGATAAAGATACGGAAAAATTAATAAATGCTCAAAATTAAGAAAATAATTGTCTTAAAAATTGATATACATATAAGCACGTATTCTATTTTATTGTATTATTACTGCTATTATCCGCGCATTCTTGTATTCTTCAATTCAGTTCGAACGAGGACATAATCCAACTGATCAAGGAGGGCGGTCCGATGACATCGGCGCGGAGAAGCTGCGTGGTCTGTTAAAATATTGCCGGAGGTGGACGAACTCGAGATGCTCAAGAGCTTCGACGGCGACAAGTCGAAGCTCGGTAACGCCGAGAAGTTCTTTCTGCAGCTTGTCCAAGTGCCAAAGTAATATTTTCCTTATATCCTCACCTAAAGAAAAATTAATATTTTTTCTCATTAAATTAAAAGAGAGTGAAATAACGACCGCTATCGATATACAGTTACAAGTTACGTATCGAGTGCATGCTGCTGAAGGAAGAATTCGCCGCGAATATGAGCTACTTGGAGCCAAGCATCAACTCGATGATACTTGCCGGTGATGACCTGATGACGAACAAACCCTTGCAGGAGATGCTGTACATGGTCCTGGTCGCTGGTAATTTTCTCAACTCTGTACGTATTTGCTCGTCGCCGAACAGTTGATATGAATTCTGAGCGCCGATATGGATAAGCGAGAGTTTCGATTATTGCGTTTGCAGGGCGGCTATGCTGGCAATGCAGCGGGCGTGAAGCTCTCCTCGTTGCAGAAGCTAACCGAAATTCGCGCGAACAAGCCGGGGATGAATCTGATTCACTACGTAGCATTGGTAAAATATTGATTAGTTAATTTATGGATTGAGTGAAATCGAACATGTGTATCCAGTATGTATGTGTAGTTTAAGAACTCATAGAAACGTATACTTTTGTAATGAAAATTATAAATATTTTAGCAAGCCGAGAGAAAACGGAAGGATTTACTAAGCTTCGCGAAGAATATGACTGCCCTAGAAGCAGCGACAAAGTAAGGATTACTATATGCGTAACAACAATCGTGAAAGAAACGTTATTCTTACAGTAGGTATTTCTTTTTAGGACGACAATCGAACAATTGACCAACGAATTTAATAGCTTGGACACGAAGATCAAAAAGATCAAGAGTCAGATCCAACTCTCTTCGACCGAAAAGCGATATACAGGAGCAGATGGCACAGTTTCTTCAAGTAACGAATATAAAGACTAATCTCACAGATATATGTATATACAATACGAGACAAATTCTTTAGAAAGGAGTGTGAAAAGTGAACGAGACTTTTGCTTGAAATCCGCAGATGGCCGAGCAAGAAATGGCGCAATTGAAGAGGGATATGGAGGAGCTCGAGGGAGTGAGACGATCGCTCGCGGAATCTTCTGCGAGGATACGAACACATTCAAGATCGAAGAGTGCTTCAGGATATTCCATCAGTTCTGCCAGAAGTTCAACCAGGCGGTTGCGGAGAACGAAAGACGGCGCATCCAGGAGGAGCAGATCCTGGCGCGTCGCAAACAGCGCGAGGAGCAATTGCTGGCGAGGAAACGACTGCGTAAGTGTATGCGTGTTCTCGCAAAAAAAAAAAATATATATATAGAACGATGCATATTTTTACAAAAACTAACGCAATTTTGCACTTTACGATTTTTGAGCAACGACTGTTCTTTTTGTAAACCGAAGACTATATTATTAAGACCTCGAAATGGTGTTAAAAATAGATAAATCTCAGATTTCTTTAAGAGAGCACGTTCCTTTTCCTCCCGCCTTTCGACAGATGCTTAAGAATCGTATTCATTAAATACACAGTGAGCAGTCAAGCGGAAATACCAGGCTCGGAATCTGAATCTAACTTGATGGACTATGGATTTTTCGACCTCCACACCGGTTTACCTCAGAGAAATTATAGCCGAGGCGAGTCCAAGGTAAATTCTGCTATCTAATATTTACCGCATCTACTTGCTAATATCCAGCATGTTTGAAAAAAATAGTAACACCAAATGGCTGAATGAAGCGTGAACAAATGTTTTGAGACAAAAGTAGAATTCATGACTTATATTTGTTTTAATATACAGAAGACGACAAAACGCGATCTTGAACACTTTTAATTTTTAATACTTTAATTTTTCGTGTTGTTAAAGTGCTTTATATCTCATTTTAAAGTTAAAAATACTCTTTTAAACCTTTAAAACAAAAGAAACTTTAATATCAAACAGGGTAAAAAAATCTTTGATGATATTTCTAGATAAGAAGATTACAAAACGGCGGTGTTACGTCGGACGAGGACGTCTCGGTCATCGGATCGCCGAGCATCCGACGTCGTTTAGGATCGTGTTCCGGCGGTCCCGATCAACAGTCTACCAAAGAAGACACATATTCACCAGGTATCATACTGCAACTTGCGTTGAAAAAAAAAAAAGCGAAATTGACGTTACTTTTTTGTAGTTAATCAAGCTGTTACCAATAAGAATCGAATATTTTTCGAGTCATCTACAAGCCTTTGTACGATCAGCTACGACTATTTACAAACAACAATGAAATCGTAATCGCAATATGTATTCCATGACATTTTACTTAACAGATATCACGCCTAACGGCACGCTTCGTCGGCGCAGGAGTAGAATACCCTGCGAGGATGACGACGGAAATCTGATGGACTTCTTACGAACGTCCGGACAGGATAATACACGGGAGAGAAAATCAGTGGGGAAGCTTAGGTATTTCATAATGCTTGATATATTTTACAGATATTGTTGAAATTAAATTATATTTGAAAAATATCGAAGATCGATCGTGGGCGCGGAGAGCTCGAGGGCAATCGCGAAGAGGGGATCTGCTGAACGCCGATTTTTCGGGGGATCGGGAACGACCGAGCTCACCGTCTCCTCTCGCGGAGAGTAAAACCGTTCCTGCAAGAGGAGGGAAGCGAAGCCAACCGGGTAAGTCGGAAATTTGTATTATCTTGACAGTCATCGAATTGTCACTCTTACATCTAAAGACTTTGAAACAAAGAGGAATGCACATACCAAAGAATAAAGAAAAACAATGAAAGGACTGTACGAAAAGTAGACCTAAATGGGAATCTCAATCGCAGCTCGACGAAATTTGGCAGGAACATTCATATCATGCCGGTAGAAAGAATTTTTGTTGACACTCGTCTGGAACGGAAAGCCGGTGGAGACGCGTAAGAAGAATCGCGAGAAAAACGTTAAGTGTGATTGTGAACAGCAACCAGTGTGAAAAGGTAAAAAAATCAATTTTCCTGCTTATTCAAGGCAACCATAATAAAGTGAGGGAGCATTTGTTATATACACAGAGTGGTCCCATTTTAAATGCCCAGGCAAACATCTCGAAAAATATGGAAGAAATGGAAAAAAACATTTTAGACAAAAGTTGTAGGATGTCAAGGGATATTCGTTCTTTCACTGAGTTCACGGTATAAGCTGTATAAAAACCCGAGGCCACTTGGATTTGAGTTTTCAAGCGTCAAGAAACGTTTTGTGCATCATTGTTTTGGTTTTTACGTCCCCTTCGATATTTTGTGTTTACATCGGTGCCGTCCAGTTTTTTTGCCCATTACCTTGCGGATGTAGCTCATATTTGCTGTGTTTTCAAAGTGAAAACTTCTTGAAGTATATTTTAACGTCTTAGGAAAATATGCAGACCCAACGCGATACCGCATAATTACCCATCAGGAATCCCGCACTATATCTAATTCTAACAATAGAACTTTTTGGAATTGCAATTATTTATCGGTGGTTTGGACCACGGTGTGATGTAACGTGTGCGTGTGTTCTGTTTGCAGATTTCGTACATAGTTCAGGACGACTCGTTAGAGGATTGCAATGATGGCGAACGGAATGGACACAGTCGTACAACAAAACGGAGGATCGACCCTCGGACAGACCTCGCAGGAAGAGTCGAAGACGAATCTCATAGTAAACTACTTGCCGCAGAGCATGACACAGGATGAGATTCGTTCTCTGTTCTCCAGTATAGGCGAGGTCGAAAGCTGCAAGTTAATCCGTGATAAGCTCAGCGGTAAGATCAGCACTCCTTTCGTCTTCTCAACGCAAAGAGCCGTCTGTTTTAATGATTTAATGACAAATTAGAAGACACAGCTTGACGTTGTTCAAATCCAGTTTCGAAACATTATGAATTGCGGTTTTGAAATATTACGAAACCCATCAACGATTAACTCGAATAATAATCATATTGTTATCACGATTTTATGTCCAAAATTCTCTTCCGCTTATTCAAATAATTTAATTTGACTAGTGGAGATTAAAAGCCAATGATTGAAAATAATCTTATAAAAGAAATGATTTTATTAGAAACATGAAAACTCCGCGAACTTCTCAGAAACAATTGTTTATCATAGAATTATTATTATTTTTTCTTTTTTTTTCTATCACGAACACAGTCTCTCAAAAGTCAAACTGATTAATTCTATACTTTTCGGTAAATTTACTAAATTTAGTACCAGAGCATGTGTAATTAATTTCTAACTTGGTCAATTTTCTCTACTTTTTATTTCACGGAGTTAATCAATTTGGTTTATGAACGGTTCAAGTAATACTTATTTTACTGAAAACTAGTATTTTGCATGTTATAAGTCTCCGATTGCGATCATAGAATTTTGCATAATTAATCCGTATCATTATAACGTATCGAGTATGCGTAATCTAGCGTAATTCGGGTAGGTACGTGTGCGCCGGGTATATTCCATTGCAGTGGCGGCGAGACGAGCACGTGTATAGACTATAGACGACGCGTCGCGGCGCTATTTCGAGCCGCCGCGAAGAGCGAGAGCGGGGGCGGCGTTTGGTTTGAAGATTTGCCGCTTTATGCTCGACCTCATCGCCGCAGAGTGACAGTACCGTATCACGTCATTTGCCACCACGCGCGATAAGCACATCGTCATATTCCAATGTTTCCCTCGTTCCGCTGAAGCTTCATAATTACTCTCTCTACGCTTCTTTTTTTCCGTTAGACTACGTTAAAATGCGCGCAAAGTGCGTTTTGAATTTATTAAATATAGCGGAAGAGAAGTTTTTCTGGATTTGACTTACGTTAATGAAGATTGACAATTAAAATAGCATATTGATATAAAGATTTAATTAACTTTTTTTAGCTATTTTGCCATTAAAACGTTCAAAAATTACGAGAGAATTTGATATTGTTTTCACAGTTAAACCGAAAAAATGATTTATTTGTATGTCCTTGCGATTCCAATGCTTCAGGCATTTCGCCAACTACTCTCTCTCTCTCTTTCGTTGGTACATTTGTCACTACGCCATTCATAAAATTGATTTCGGAGCGTATCGGGGAAATTGAAGTTGGCATTGCACTATCGCTTCGATGCATTATTATTCTAGTCTAGTAGATAACTAGGTAAACATTCAGATATAAACAAAACTCATTAGTAGCCGAAGAAATATTTAAAATTATACAATCATGAGCAAAAACCACCAAAATGTGATGGTCGTCAGCGATGAAATCGGTCACTTCTTTGTCGCAAATTACACGCGATTGATCTACTTTTTGAAGATAAATCTGATATCGATATGTAATATTCATCAGGTCGCGCGCCTCTGCTTGCAGGTCAGAGTTTGGGTTACGGTTTCGTCAACTATCACCGGCCTGAAGATGCCGAAAAGGCTATAAACACGCTCAATGGTCTTCGTTTACAGAACAAAACCATCAAGGTGAGTAGTTTTAATGTATGTACCTAGTTCTTAGTGTATCTTTGTTCGCGTCATTCGTTCTTTGCGATCTTCATAATAATGCAACGCGATCATTTGCCATCTATTCTATTTTCCACGATTAAACTAATGTTATTTTTTGAGAAATCATAGATCTCCATTATTCGTTATGATCAATGTCTATAATACAGGAGAGATATCGAGATTAACGTCGAAATCGATAGACTATTTTTGTCAGCCGACTATTTTGCAAAGCGTTTCTATCCGATTTCTAGAATGCTAAATGCATCTACGCGAGCGTGTATAGGGCGGTAATGCAGCAATATAAATAGGTTGGCCTGGATTCGGGCGGATTTTATCGCGCGCGAACAAGAATAAAGCGATGATTATCGCGTGGGCACGTTTTTTCTTCTTTTTTTTTATTTCTATTCGATAAAATATCAAGTATCTCGGTGACGTTGATCTTCTCGTTTTTTGTCAGATAATCTGACGAATATTTGTCGGAATTAAAAAGAGAATATTTTTTGAAACGCGATTTTTTTTTCTTCTAGGTGTCGTACGCGAGACCGAGCAGCGAGGCGATCAAAGGCGCGAATCTGTACGTGAGCGGTTTGCCGAAAAATATGGCGCAGCAGGATTTGGAGAATCTCTTCAGTCCTTACGGCAGAATTATCACGTCGCGGATATTGTGCGACAACATCACCGGTAAGTCTATGCAAATCCGCCTGTCTATAATTTTCGCGAGCTTTTCGTCACGATAATATTTCCGATCGAATAAAACTTCCGACAACGCTTGTATTGTCAATCTTTCCGACAACGCGAAATAAATTAAGTACCTATATAAATGAGAATCCGACAAATCGTCGTTATGGATATCGTTTGTAATAATGTCCTCGTGCGGTTTCTTCCAGTCGATTTAGATCCGATTTATCTAACTTATTTTTATTCGCGCTGAAACGAATTTCGCCATATGATGAAATCGATGTGCGAGAGAATTATGTTTAAGACAGCGACACAAAATCGGAAATCTCCGGTGGCTTTAAGGATGTATGGGAGATACAGTCTGAGATGTATAGGGCATAATTTTCAAAGCGCTACCAAGTGGATAAAAATTTGTGAGAATGTTTTTTTTTAGTCTTCCTGATGTGCTACAAAAAAATAGAAACGAATCCACTAAACGGTTGCTGAGATATAACGATTTTAATTCACTGATTTTACTAAAATTTTACTAAAATCAGTGAATTAAAATCGTTATATCTCTGTAAAACCGTTTAGTGGATTCGTTTCTACTTTTTTGTAGCACATCAGGAAGACTAAAAGAACATTCTCACAAATTTTTATCCACTTGGTAGCGCTTTGAAAATTATGCCCTATACATCTCAGACTGTACCTCCCATACATCCTTAAATAAAGCTTGATCCAGATCACAGGTGCGTAGGCCATGGGGTTAGAGTCCGTTTGTAGGGTGGGTCCTCGGGTGGGTCGGTGCGCCGTACACGGTAACGACAACGAAAGTGCGAGTAAGAGTATTCTCGTTGAAGCGTTAACGATAAATATTCCGTTGAGCGAACGAGATCGTATCAGTTTCACTTCGTTATGTTTTCTTTCGCCTGTACACACTCTTCCACACATTTCCTCATTCGAAGAGCACGAAGAGCAACGATTTCACGAGTATACAGCTTCGCATATTATACACGCAATTTTGTTCTCGAGGGGAGTTGAGTTATATGTATACCGACGACGAATACGATGACAGCTCGAAGTGTCGCGCAAGTGTCTCTTGCTTTTAGTCGACTACGAACCTTCCCGAGTTGGATTTCGTTTGCGTCTCTTTGGTTTAAATTGAACAGCTATCAAACAGCTAAAAACAGCTAAAAACAGCTATAAAACAGCTATCAAACAGCTATTGAACCGCTATGAAACAGCTAAAAACAGCTATCAAACAACTAAAACAGCTATCTGTATAACTGCTATTGAACCGCTACTTTTAAACAGCTAAAAACAGCTTTTAAACAGCTATCATATCAAACAACTAAAAAACAGCTAAAACAACTCTTGAACAACTAAAATATCTATATTATACTACAAAGTATGTGGGAAAAGGAAATAAAACATCTATATATACATATATAGTTTATTTCAAAAAAATTATTTCTGGTGTCGCGACCACCAGTTAAATATTTTTAATACATTTTGTAATGCGCAATTCTTAACATGTTTTTCGCATCTTACAGTATTAGTAACATCTATATTATTTAAAGATTCGATATCTTCGTAATCTGCATCCAAAGTCTCAATTTTTAGATTTTTTCTCGCTTTATTCTCAAGCAGATCCACCAGCCATTCTCGTTTCTGGCATCCTTTGACGTACACAAGAGTCGACGTCTCGTCGCCCTCTCCAAGTACAGCCGATGTAATTAGATGTTTCGCCATGCTATAGGGCACGTTTCCGTCCTCCCATCGTAGTCCATGGTGATTCGCAATCAACCAGAAAGCGCATGATTTGTCGGATTTCGCGAGGAGACTCCATGGCATGGGACATGTAAAAATGTAATGCGCCAAAACGGTCCCGTTTCTCAGAACCGCCACCTCTTTCACGACAAATTTCATCCCGACGGTGAATCCCTGCAGATCGACAAACGTCGGTACGATCATGACGAAACGATGGAGCAATCTGTATCTTATCGCGGTACATCAGTGTATCTTATATCGCAATATCTGCTGATATTGCAATTTACATGAGTTTGCGCACTACATTAGACAGCGGGCAGTATTCGATTACACGATCATGCAAGATGAGGCAATAGGCGGTAGTATTTGCAGGTACATTTTCTTTACAATCAAATTCTATTCGCACATCCACGGTGGCGCTCTTGACAGATTCGTTTTGTCGCGAGCAATCGATGACAACAAAAGGTCCTTCCATCAGGAATGTATACAAGCTGCAAAGCGTATCGATGGAATCGTATCCGTAATAAGTTTTACGAAAACGCGCATACATATCGAAAAGAACGGCGTATCGATTTTTAGTAAAATCCAGATTCATGTCGTCGTACGGATAAAATTCGGAGTTTAGATAAAGTTTGACATTGGTCAAGTTACAGTCATCGAATACGCTAACATTTTGAGACATGATATTCTTGCGGCCGGTCTGCAGCGCAAAAATAACGTACCGCGGCTTTTCTAGCTGAGTCGCCGTTTTGACGGCCCACGAATGCTTGGTCGTGCTCTGCAACATGGGGTACTCGTACAGATCCCACGAACGAAAACTGACACTAAGATATCGCCCGCTTTCCAAGACCCGTAGCATGGATAGCTTATTGATCTCGTTTAATGTGACGTGAGGCATTCGCCACTGTATTTTAAACAATTCGATTTCCGGCTCTGTCGCCGGATTTCCTACAATGCAATTGTTATCGCTACGCGCTCGTATCAAAATTAATTCGTGACGAGCGTTAACAACGACGCGTTTGTAATCTTCGCAAAAGCCCAGCAACAACTTGAGCGGTACGCAAAAGTTGAAGTATCCTTCCGGTATGCTCGATGTAACGTCCCAGCCAGCATTCCGCATGAGTTGAGAATCATTATACGATAGCGATACGTAGTTCTTGATGGTACTGGTTATTCCAACGTTTCTGTTGCGATCAATCTCCACGCCGTTGAGCTCGTATCGAATCTCATCGAACATGAACGCCACGCAATTATTCGCAAGCGTTGCCTGAGACTCATCATTCCTTCTCTTTATTATCAATCGTCCTTCAACGTAGAGAAAGCTTTCACACGGCAACGTGTATAAATCCTGCTGTTGTATGGGTATTCTTATCTCATCGTTATGTCCAAACGTTGTGTTGGCGTACGGATTGTACGTGTGTGTCTCAATCTTGACGACGCTGTCGTCAAAGATCGGTTCACCACCAATGTTTAAGATATTAGCCATTTCGTACGACAAAACCTAATGATTTCAAAAATTCAACGTTCGACGCAGTGAGTTTCTTCTTTGGCGATCGGATTGTCTTTTTGTTTCTCGTCTGTCGCACCTGCTCAGCTTCGTTCAGTACAAGCATCTCACGTTATCGCCGTCGTCTTCGTACATGCAGTCTAACGGTGATCTCTTCTCCGCGAAAATCAATCAATCGACCGTTCTGATCCACGACGCGAAGCGTCAAGTCCGAAATGCTCCGTACGATGATCGGAAGGTAAATGATCTGTGCCGGCGTTTCCGATATCTTATATCCTGGAGGCACGCTCGGTGAAAACTCGTGTATCGTGTGCACGTACTTGTCGTTGCTGTACGCACCAGCGGTCACGTTACACTCTATGCGAATGATGTTTACGTTGATTATATTTATCGGAACATCCGATTCGTGCCATTGTCGCGACTTTAGCACGCGATTCGCTGAAAATCCCAGCAGCGATCCAATGTTGTTCGGTTTTGTGAAATTTATCCGATAAGCGCACTTGATCTCGCTCTTCATCGTATTGTTGTTGGCTCGAATAATAATCAATGGGTGTGAGTCATCTTCGTTTGTCGAGACATTATTGGGTTGGTCCCATAAAAGAGCGCGTTTCAGATACATGTCTATATCATGCAGTTCGTACGATCCTTCGGGAATGGTAATCTCTTTGTCGTCGTCGCCATAGTAGAATTTATTGTTCGACGAATTTACATTCGGTATCGTGTGATAGGTTTCAAAATCTGTCAGACCGAGCTCGTAATCGCCATCGCTCAAATCCACGGCGGGAAAGTAGCTTACCGCGAGGATGCTGCTTTTGCCGGTGAGCGTAAATGTCAGTGACATGTTTGAATGAATACTGAGATTAAACAGCGTAACGCCGGTCTTTAAATTGATTGTCAACCGACTGTAGAAAACGCAGACACAGTTGTCCGCAATTGCTCTGATCGTATCGCTGATAAGGCGTGCGATTGTACTCTATTACATTGTTCTCTAGATACTGCGCCAATTCTCTCGGTGGTCGAAGATTGCCAAAACTGTCGAAATATATGGCACGATTTCCCCTCTTCGCGTACGCCACCCAGTGAGTACCCGGTCCCTCAGTATTATCCAAATTCACGATACCGCTCTCGTTTCGACGTATATCGCCGATCGGTAACGAGTCGCGCATAAAAATACCTCTAAAATATGGAATGCACATACGTTTTGCCAATTGTTGCAGTTGCACGTTGGTAGTTACACCCTTGAGAATTTTTAGCGTCTTTTCGACGTTTTTTTTTTCCTCGAGACTCCCCGTCCGCGTTTGTACGGAGCAAGATAAAGTCTGTGACCTTCCATGGCGCGATTGTGACGTTGCATCTCTTCCAGCTGACGCCGCGCGGCTTTGTTTTCATTCACGACCTTTGCGACTCCCGCCGCTCCGCCGACCAACGAGCCGAGAACCCCTAATAACGGCAGGATCGGTAGGATACCGCCGCGTTTCGCTACCGGAAGTATTCGCTTGGTCTTCTTCTTTTTCTTCGTTTTCAAACCCATACCGAGTTTCGTTTTAGCCTTCATGGCCGCCCAGACGGCTGTAGCCGCAGCTCTCTCTCCGAGAGTAGAATCGTTCGCGGTGATACGTTTTCGCGCTTCCGCGGCGAGTATATTGTCTGCCACGTGTCGTTCTGCGAGATCGTTGCTACGCGAGTAGGCTATGTCGTGCTCGCGACACGCTGCGTCCAATGGATTAATACCCCGATCACCTCTTGCCAATCGTGTTTCTAAGCGAGTTCCCGGTCCGCAAAATTGATAGCCGGGGATATGTAATTCGATCGGAAGCGCGTTTATCGCGCGATTCAACAGACCTCGGCCTATGTTCGGCGGCATTCGCCGCAGTTTTTTATCAACGGCGGCGGACCGTCGATGTGCGTTTGCTGACACGGCAAATTATAATGTATTAAACAGCGCCGATATTGTTGAACTTCCGAATCTGCCTTGATATGTTCGGGAAGCTTATCCCGCAAATAATCTATGTGATTATAAAACTGTCGCAGTAGAATGACCTTTGGTATATACTTTAACTGCTCGGCGGTTAAATCGTAAATATCGCTGTTATCCGACACGAGCAAAAACATTTTAACGACTGAGCATCTCAGCTCTACGCGTCTCTATAAATAGGCCAGCTTTCTCGATATTGTTTTTCATTCGTTGTGGAGGGGAGGTAAAATGCGGTTCGTACGACAATCGCGGACGATCAAAGTGACAAACTTTGACGATAAGATGCCGTTAACGAAAGAAGTACGCAAACATGGAGGCATGCTACCGATTTCTATACGCGGCATCATCAGCGGCCCGTCGAATTGCGGCAAGACAAACGTCTTGATAAGCTTGCTGGAAAGTCCGCACGGTGTACGTTTCGAGAACGTGTATGTGTACTCGAAATCGTTGCAACAACCGAAATATCGATATTTGATGGAGAATATACTAACACCGATAGAAGAGATTGGCTACTTTACGTTCTCGAATAACAGTGACGTCATTCCACCGAGCGAGGCGCTCCCGAATTCTATTTTTATCTTTGATGACGTGGCGTGCGACAAGCAGGATACGATAAGACAATACTTTGAAATGGGCCGGCACGCGGACGTTGACTCTTTCTATCTTTGTCAGACATATGCAAAGATACCGAAGCATCTTATACGCAACAACGCGAATTTATTGATTTTGTTTAAACAGGATGGTACCAATCTAAAACACGTGTACAACGATCACGTAAACACAGATATGTCTTACGATGATTTCAGTAAATTGTGTCATACGTGTTGGCAACAAAAGTATGGATTCGTGGTGATAGACAAGGACAGCGCGATTTCGAATGGTCGATACAGAAAAGGATTTAACGACTTTGCGATACCGAAACGTGGTTAGTTGTTGTCGACGCGCCGATTGAACAACGTTATCGCAACATGGACAGCAGCGAGGAGATTAGAGAGCGTGAGAAGATAGCAAATTAAATTGCGAAAACGAGCAATTCGATTCGCAAAAAGTATCACGCCCTGAAAACTGGCAAAGTGGAGGAAGATGTCGTGTTGGAGAGACACTTTAAGCCCATCATCGAGCCTCTAAGGCAGATTGTCGAAAACACCGTTGGCAAAGAATCTGATGTGTCAAAGATTGAGAATGAAACAGCGTGGGAAGACGAAGAGCCGAAGCTCAAACGACAACGACCAAACGCGTCGTTTAACGACTCTGTAATGGCTTTAACTCCGGTTACGTTGAAAAGATCGATGAATGTGCCATCTAATTTGAGCGAAATAACCAAAATTTTACAGCCGCGTAAAGCAAAACGATCGAAAGGTCCATTGAATGAACCACCGATAACCTCTGCGCCTTCTGTACAACCCACAGTGTTCGCAAACGAAGATGTTTTCGAAACCACGAATGACTCACTCTTGACGTCCGTTCGACAGCAGTTGCAAACATCTGAAGGTCGAGAAACGTTGCGAGATCAATTGGGTCCATTGAGCCAAAAGTACATCGGGGCAGTTCTGAGCGGCGATGAAGAAAGCGGTATGGACATCGCGTACGGTGTTAAATTCACCAACGATGGAATGATGCACGGTAATAAACGTTTCGACGTGAACAACGAGGACAACATAATTATCGACGGCATACGATACGCTGGCACACGCGGTCTTTTTGAATTAATCTTTAAGAAATATCCCGATGACGATATCTACACGGAGGACGATATGCAAACATACAAGAGCATTCTGTTGATGACGAATGTTCATAAACGCAATTATGATGCTCACGCTCAAATAAAGGGCAACGGGGGATACAAGTACACACATATAATCGGGCCGTTGATTTCAGGTAAAAAAGCTGGAAAAGGTATACCGCGTGCCATGACAGGCAATAAGATCGACCATATAATTGCATCGTCGATATCGGGTAAAAAAGCTGGAAAAGGTATACCGCGTGCCATGACATTAAACGACAACAAGATCGACTATGTTCATTGGGACGATCCCAACGAGCTCGTAGATCGTCTTCGATTGCTCGAAGCGTCACGCCTAGCAGGTCACACCAGTCACGATAACGAGATCCTGTCGATTATCGAGGAACTTCGCGAGACTGGATTTATTATAAATTAAATGGTGCGACAGCGATCCGTTCAATCAACATCGAAATGCCGATCAACAAGTTTGGTATATCGCTCGGAAGAGGCGGTGCGGAACCGTACTATCAATGGAGCGGATTAATCAGAAATTACGTGCGCGATAACGCCCTTTGCATGGTCGCCACCGACTTTGACGCGAAATCGCGCAAGATTCGACGGATAGCGCCGCCTGTAGATGATGGCGATGCAGCCAATAAACGTTACGTGCAGCAGAGCGTACAAATTTTGAAAGATCAACAGGATGAAATTGAGAGAAAGATGGCCACATTCCAGAGTAACGTGCAAATTACCCTAAACGGACTTCAAAAGATGATTCAAGATGTAATTGCGAATCATCGCGAATAGATAAGAATGTACATCTGATATCTGCGTCAGTTGCGCGTCATCGTCATGGCTGGTAAGAAGCAATCAACTGAGAAACGGAGGTTGGTAGAAGAATTACACGCTCCTGCGAGAAGAAATTTTTCTCGAAGACGCGTCATAGTGCAGGGATACGATGATCTGTGGCAGGCGGATGTGGTCGAGATGCGCCCATACACGCGATTCAACAGAGGCTACCACTACATACTCGCCGTTATCGACGTGCTGAGCAAGCA
>JASTWP010000609.1:0-126924 GCA_030770255.1 Temnothorax ravouxi
CACAAATTTGTAGAAATTTGTGATTTATTGTAGAAAATTGTAATTTTTCATAGAAATACGTAAACTGTTGTAAAATTATTTCCACCAGGGTCTCGTCCAAATTTTTCCATTGTCTAATCGGATTATGTAGTGTAGGCGCCCTACTTTTCGCTCAACTATACCCGAACGCCATTTACTTTGACCAGAGTAATTTCGGCATTGTATTCTGTCTCCCTCTTGTACTTTTCGTACTTGTTTCGTCGCATTTGTATTTGTGGTTGTGGACCTACTGTTTTCTTTTTTTGGTAGTAACAAATCTAATCTAATGCGTAATTTTCGCATGTACATCTTTTCACCCGGTGACACTCCCGTCGTTTGGTGGACGGTGGTTCTGTAGTGTAATAGGAATCGTTGTAGTGCTTCTATTAACTCTTGCTTAGTTGGCGACGTATCATTGAATTGTTTCTTAAATGCTAATTTGAACGTTTGTATGAATCTTTCGGCTTGTCCATTCGTCGCTGGGTGAAAAGGTGCCGAAGTCTTATGTATAATACCGTTTCTCTTTAAGAATTGTGCAAATTCGTATGAGTTGAAGTGTCGTCCGTTATCGGAGACTATTATCTCAGGTATTCCAAAAGTTGCAAAGATTTGTTTACACTTTTGGATTACTGATTACGTGGTCATATCTTTAGTTACATGTACTTCTGGCCACTTAGAAAACGCGTCAACAAGAACGAAGAAGTACTGACCTTTGAAAGGTCCCGCGAAATCTATGTGTAGTACACGCTGGAACGGCCGTTCGGCTTCCTCCCAGCTTTGTCCTCCAACTTTCGTTGATTCCTTACGTACCGCGTTGCAACTTGCACAATTCCTCACAACCGTTTCTAAATCGCGATCTATACCGGGCCACCAGCAATATCTTCGGGCAATCGACTTGATTTTTACTATTCCAGGATGATTGCTATGTAATTCTCATAATATAGCGCTTCGTAATTTCTTAGGTATAACTACGCGATTGTCGCGCAAGATAACTCCTTGTTGACAACTAAATTCTGTTTGTGGTATATTGAACCTATCCCTTGTCTTTAATGTAGTGCCGTGTTGTAAACTTTTTAATAGGTTTTGTAATTCAATATCCCTCGCGGTTTCTAACATTAAATCTTTAAATGTAATTGGTAACGACTCGATCGTATTTATTTCGTAATCGTCCACCACGTCGCGAGTGCACGTATCTTCCGGTTTCATCGGAAGCCGCGACAGAGCATCCGCGTTCGCATGCGATTTCGTATCTTTGTATTTGATATCGTATTTGAATCCTTGTAAAAATATCGCGTAATGTTGCATGCGCATTGCGCTGTGTGCCGGTAATCCCTTCTCGGGGGCGAAAATTTGTGTCAAGGGTCGGTGATCTGTATATAGGGTGAACTTACTCCCGTAAAGGTATTGATGGAACTTTTTTATTGCAAATATAATTGCGTATGCTTCTTTGTCTATTTGTGCGTATTTCCTTTGTGTATGTGATAGAGACTGCGAGGCGTATTGAATTACTCTTTCGTTCCCTTCCGGATATTTTTGCGAAAGCACTGCTCCTACGCCGTACGAGCTAGCGTCACAAGCTACTATTAGGGGTAGTTTTGGATCGTAATGCGCTAAGATCTCGTTGTTAGTAAATGCTTTCTTTGCTGCTATGAACGCTGTTTCGCAAGCTGAAGACCATACGAAAGGCACCTCTTTCCCGGCTTTCTTTTCTAATAGTCTATGTAATGGAGTCAAAATCGAACTTAAATTGCGTATGAATCGTCCGTAATAACTGATCATTCCGAGGAATGCGCGTAACTCTGTAATATTTGTGGGCTGAGGCATTCTTTCGATGGCTTCCATCTTTTTCTTTTCTTTATGTATACCGTTTTTGTCAATGTAATATCCGCAATAATGTATGCCCTCTTTCATGAATTCGCTCTTCTCTCTATTTATTTTGATATTGTATTTGCCTAACCGTGTCAGAACTTCCTCAAGTCGTCGGAGATGTACTCTATCGTTAGGCCCTGTAATTCTTATGTCGTCTAAAAGAATTGAGATTTCCTCTATTCCTTGTAGAATCTTCTCAATTTCTCGCTGCCAGATTGCTGGAGCGGATGCGATACCGTATATTAGGCGCGTACTTTTGTATAATCCCTTATGGGTGTTTAAGGTCAGCATTTCCCTGTCTAACGGATGTATTTCCATTTGTAAGTATGCTTGCTTCAAATCAATTTTTGAAAATTTTTCACCTCCCGCTAACGTACTGTTATACTACGTAAATAGTTCATCGATAGTGGGCAAAGGATGCTCGTCAACAACTAAATGTTTGTTCAATGTGACACTAAAATCGCCGCATAACCGTACTGTGTTATTTTTTTTTAGGACTGGCACCACTGGGGTTGCCCAAGTTGATGTATTAACTTTTTCTAATATGCCCTCTGTAACTAATTTATCGATTTCCTTATCAACTAAAGGCATCAAATTGAATGGCATTTTCCGTGATTTAAAAAAAACAGGAGATGTATTCTTCTTTAATGTGAGTCTGGCCTGTATCCAGTGCCGTAACTAGCCTGCGTTGCGCCCGGTGCGAGCTCTACATTTTGCGCCCCTCCCTTCCCTAATACCTATATATCTAATATTCCTATCCCTAATTCCTAATACCAATAATAAAAAATTGAACGCTTGAATAAAAAAAACGGTTATTTGCTGTAAATAAATTTATTTTTTATTTTTATTATCATTTATTATTATATTTATTATTATTATCACACATTTTTTATTATATATTTACTAGCTGGTTACCCGGGCTTCGCCCCGGAGGACATATGTAATAAGACACGCAAATAGTCTCTCTCTCTCTCTCTCTCTCTCTCTCTCTCTCTCTCTCTCTCTCTCTCTCTCTCTCTCTCTCTCTCTCTCTCTTCGTGTGAGTATTGCTAGATCACTGTATTTTTGCTCCTGCATTTAGTGAAAATTGTTACTGCTGTAGGATGCCTCCGGGCTATTTTGTTGCAGGATAAAGCAAGTCTTTAGTTGCTTGTCACGTATGTACTATACTCATTTTCATAATACTTGCCGCTTATTTCGGAGCATTTTGGGTGACAAGCATGTTATACATCCTAACCTAATTCTTGGAAATCTTCTGGAATTCTTGGAATCTTCCGTGGCAAGCGATGACCACTGCTGCGCATGTGTCTGCCTCACCGATCTGATCTTTTCTATACTTCTTGGTTTTCCGTGGTTGAAGTTTACTACTGCGGCGCATGTGCCTGTCGTCGCCGGCCATCCTTATCTCACTGCTGATTGGCTGTCGTCCGTACATGCGCTTATCGTCACCGGGCATCTTTATATCTATCTCACTGCTGATTGGCTGCCGTGTGTGACTCCGTGCATGCTGATTTATATGACTTTTACATCTAATTAGTGATTAGTGCTTGCGGATTGACTTTCACATGTAATTAGTGACTAACTGCATCGAACTATACACGGCATCTCGGGGATGCGGCCCGCGTGCGCTAGGTGTACGAAGCCGATAGCAACTGCTTCTGTTGACTGTGAGTGCAAGCGTATTTTTCATCCTGGCTGTGTTAGGCCGTACTCTGTCAAGAAGTATGCTGATACTTGTTGTAAATCGTTAGCCACTTCATTGAATCTACCTCTCACACCTGAGGTCGAGAATACTGTACAGTCCTCTGACTTAAATATGGCTTCTCCTGCTTGCACTGGCACTCAATCGATGTCTCATAGTGACACTACAACAAACGATCTCTTACATCAATTGATGGATCAATTGAGGGCGTCGGATACTAGATTTTCCACTTTTGCCAAAGAGCAGGAGGCTAGATTTACCGCTTTCGTGAAGGATCAGCAGCGCACTAACAACGAGCTTAATGAAAAGCTTAATAGGCTTAACTCTATTGCAAATTGCGTCGAGCAGAATAATCAACGCATTGCCACGTTAGAGCAGCAGTGTGCCGCTCTGTCAAATGAGATCAGCGAATTGAAAGGCGATCGTGGGGCCTCTGGCTCTTCCTTGCAAAGTCAGTCTGCGAATGAGATCATTGTTTCGGGAGTCCCAGCAACAATGTCTATCACCCCCTCGGCATGCGTGCGCAATGTGTTTGCGACCTTAGACATCCCTGATCTGTCTTGCCACATTCTCGATGTCAGGGCTGTCGCTCGGAAGCCTTCGCCGGTGGGGCCGCACGGTCGACCTTTGCCCGTCTCTAATACTAGCTCTTTGATTGTTACTTTAGCTTCGGGTGCTGTCCGTGATATTGTGATAGCCAAGAAGCGCGCACGACGCACGCTGAAACAGAGGGACGTTTGTGGCAATGACTCGGATCGCAATGTACACGTAAACGAGCTGCTCCCTAAAGACAGTTACGAATTGCTTCAACAGACGAAGCGTGTAGCCAAAGCTAAGTCGTATGCGTATGTCTGGGTGAGGGGCGGTCGCATCCGTGTTAGGCGTTCTGACGGTGATCTCGTGATTCAGATTTCCTTCATGGCTGATCTTGACAGGCTTGTTTGATGTGCGTACACCGGTCACTCTGCGTTGTCAGATAAAGTAACATCATCATCCACACATCGTTACTCTGCTTCGGGGACCACTCAATTTCGTGTGGCCCAATTTAATGCCAATTCTCTGCGTGGCCACATTGATTTTATCAGACTTCATTTTAATACCAACCACTATCATGTAATTTCTGTGTCTGAGACTTGGCTTCATGCAGGCGTTTCTGATGACCTGGTAGCTTTAGACAATTATTTTTTGTTACGTCATGACAGAGTGGGACGAGCAGGTGGTGGAGTGGCATGCTATATAAATAAATCACTTAAAGTCAAAATTGTAGCTGCCTCCAGTGATCTTTATGATAATTCACCTGAGTATCTAATTATTGAAATACGCTTTCCAGTTGGTGAATCAGTGTTATTCGCGTCTGTTTATAGAAGACCTAAGGGCCTCCTCTTTCATGACTTTGTTGAGACACTAACTAGATACTTACACCTGTATAAAAATGTAATGATTGGCGGCGATTTGAATTGTAATTTATCATCAACCAGTTATGAGGCGAACTACTTGCGTGAGCTCATGGCCAGCTTATCATTACATATTATTAATTCTGAACCTACCCATCACACGGCTACCTCAGACTCATGGCTCGATGTTTTGATTATAGATGATGCTGATAAGCTCTTATCTTTCGCTAAATCCCAGAGTCCTTTCATAGCTGGTCATGATATAATAGAGTTGACTATGTTACTAAATGCTAATTCGATATCTGAGCGCACTATTTCGCGGCGATATTATAGAGGTATTGACTGTTCAGAGTTCTCGGATTACCTTGTATCCATTGCTGGTTTAGTGCGGACAGAAATTGATGAAGTGTCCAATGACACTGATGTTGATGGATTCTGCGAAGTGATGTCTCGCAACCTGTCAAAGGCACTGGATATCTTCGCTCCCATTCAAGTATTTACTATTAAGAGGCCTCCAGTGCGGTGGCTCACGGGTGATCTTAGAACTCAGATGCGTACTTGTAATCAGCTTTATAAGCAGGCAAAACGCTCTAATAGTTTACTTGGATATGCCACTTATAGACTTTTTCGCAATAAGCTTAATGAAGACATTAGACGCGCTAAAAATGAGTTTCAATTTAAATCTCTTGAAAACATCACTAATCCTTCAAAACTTTGGAGAGAACTTGCTCGTCTCGGTTTAGAAAGATCAACTCTAGTTTCTCCGTTACATTTTTTTACTCCTGATCAATTGAATTCTTACTATGTCTCAATTTCTACTACTCTGTCACCTTGCTCATTTACTGACTTCATTTCTGCTATCGATATGGTCTCTCGTCCATCTCAGCGTCTTGAGTTTGTTTTCTCTGCTATTACGTCAGATATAGTCTATAAACTAATTTCTACTGGACCTCTTCATTCATATGCGTCGGGTGCTGATGGCTTACCTCTCTACATTCTGCGCATATCTTGGCCTACGATTTCATCCTGTCTAACTGCGCTACTTAACCGCTCATTGGAGACCTCTTCTTTTCCGTCTCAGTGGAAGCGTGCGCTTATCCGTCCTCTCTCAAAGATTCGCATTCCTTTATCCCCATCTGATACGCGACCGATAGCTAATCTGCCTGAACTGTCGAAAATACTTGAAAGGATTGTTGCTTCGCAGATCACTGATTATTTAAACAAATATAATCTCATAAATCCCAGACAATCTGCGTATCGCCCGAGTCACAACACTCAGTCGGCACTTCTTCGTATTTGTGATGAGATCAAGAAAGCAATTGACAATGGACTCGTATTGATTACGATTCTCTTTGACTTCAGTAAAGCGTTTGACACTGTTCTACATCTTCGACTTCTCATTAAACTCAAAGAGTTAGGATTTTCTGACTTAGTCCTTATATGGATTTATTCATATTTGACAGGCCGTTCTCAGGCTGTAGTTGATGATGCAGAGGGTCTTTTGTCTTGGCTTTTTACGTTGTGTGGAGTGCCGCAAGGCTCTGTGTTGGGACCACTTTTATTTTCCTTGTTCATAAATGATATTGGCAGAGTGTTGTTATATTCAGAACATATGATATTCGCTGATGATGTTCAGATATATCGAGCCGTGTCCCACCCTCTGACATTCTGTATAATCTCAATTTGATCTCTAGGGATGCAAACGCCATCTTTGATTATGCCTCGGAGAATGGCTTGAAACTGAACCCTGCTAAGTCTAAAGTTATCATATTCGGCAGTAATAGGAACGTCAACAATATTGATCTCAACCTTTTACCACCTATCATAGTCAACAACATACCTTTACCATTTGTCAGTGAGGTCAGGAATTTGGGAGTCGTTTTTGAGTCCAATCTTTCTTGGAGAAAACACATTTCGCTTGTCTCGCAGAAAAGTCCACTGGGCGTTATACAGGCTTAAGTTTAACAAAAACTCTCTCTCTACTGAGCTTAGAATTAAGCTTGTGACGACTTTAGTTTTACCTCATTTGGACTACTGCTGTCTTGTTTATCATGGCCTAAGTGAGGAACTGAACACCAAACTACAGAGGCTCGTGAATTGTTGTATCAGGTTTATTTACAACTTGCGACGAGACGGGCATGTTACTCCGTGCAGACGTCGCCTGGGTTGGCTTTCAGTCAAAAACAGACGGCTGTACTTTCTCGGATGTCAAATGTATCGCATACTTTATATATCCTCACCTGTGTATTTAAGTGAGCTATTTACACCTCTTGACTCATCGCTTAGAAGGTCCGAACGATTAGCCGCTTCTTCAACTCACATTTTTCATATTCCAGCTCATACAACAATTGCTTACAGAAACTCCTTCCAGCTTTCATCCATTTATTTCTGGCACTCTCTTCCAAGAAACATTACATCGGCTTCGTCTCTTCCATCCTTTAAGTGTCTTCTTCGTGCATTTCTGTTTTCGTCGGAATCAGAGTGACTGGTTAATTTTAAGTAGTGTTAAGTATTAGTTTTAAGTAATAATTATGTTGCAATATATTTATTATGCTTTTACTTTCCTTTTCTGAGTTAATATTATGTTGCATACTACGTCTTTGATATATTGTATCTTTGCCCTATAGCTTATGTTTGGGCATAATAAACAATCAATCTCTCTCTCTCTCTCTCTCTCTCTCTCTCTCTCTCTCTCTCTCTCTCTCTCTCTCTCTCTCTCTCTCTCTCTCTCTCTCTCTCTCTCTCTCTCTCTCTCTCTCTCTCTCTCTCTCTCTCTCTCTCTCTCTCTCTCTCTCTCTCTCTCTCTCTCTCTCTCTCTCTCTCTCTCTCTCTCTCTCTCTCTCTCTCTCTCTCTCTCTCTCTCTCTCTCTCTCTCTCTCTCTCTCTCTCTCTCTCTCTCTCTCTCTCTCTCTCTCTCTCTCTCTCTCTCTCTCTCTCTCTCTCTCTCTCTCTCTCTCTCTCTCTCTCTCTCTCTCTCTCTCTCTCTCTCTCTCTCTCTCTCTCTCTCTCTCTCTCTCCGTTCGTATCTGATTGCATCCGAATCTGACTAGTGCAGCTGCCTTCATGTATATTCAGTTAACTGTAAGCATAGTCTAAGTTCATTGTGATATAGTGTACCTCTTGTTATTATTGTTTTTAGTTCTTAAGCTTAGTATTAAGATTCATTGGAATTAGCCATTGTTTATATTGCTATACTGTAGTATATATCCTGTTATTATTTATGCAGTTTATTAGCTTTTTGATATGTTTGAGAGCATTTACTCTTTATTATTGTTATAATATTGTTACTACTTTAATACCTTTGCCCTTTAGCGATGCTTGGGCATATAAATATATTAATCAATCTCTCTCTCTCTCTCTCTCTCTCTCTCTCTCTCTCTCTCTCTCTCTCTCCTCTCTCTCTCTCTCTCTCTCTCTCTCTCTCTGACATTATTATCTCAGGTATTCCAAGTTCTTTACTCATACGTCCGGTGAGGTGGCAGAGAGCGTTTTTAAGGCGCTCGGTACCCCTCAGCTGGTCTCTGACGTTCTTGATACCCGTGATGTGGTGATGCGTAATGCGCCGGTGACGGGCGATGAAGCGACGGGTTCTGTCTCGGCTACTGATCTTCGAGTTGACGCAACTAGTCGCAAAAAGTCAGTGATTGTGGCACTCAAGTCGCGTGAGATTCGGGATTATATTCTTAAAGTAATGCGTGGCAGACGCCGGCTAACGGTAGACGATGTTTTCTCGAAGAATTTCCCGGGCAACATTTTTGTAAACGAGCTACTTCCGACCGATACTTACAAGCTGTTACGTCGAACTAGAATCAAGGCAAAACAGTCTTCATTTAAGCATGTGTGGAGCAGGAACGGTCAGATCTTTGTCCGCAGGGATCATGGTCAGCCTCCTATACCGATAACTTCGGAGGCTGATTTGACTGAGCTCCTGTGACCTATTACTCACATATTTTCGATGATTTCGTTATTCTTGTCATTCGTGACGGCACATGCAAGCCTTTCTTTTCACTACTATACAAAACATCAAGTTAATGATTATAATACTACGATAAGCTTTTTCACTTAATGTTTAACTTGGTAATCGCCTCAGGCTTAAGAATGTTCTACACAGTTCTAGTTCATGTGGTTACGCTATTCATGTTCTTTTGTTTCGAGAAAGCACAACGACGGAATTTTCGTCGATACATGATTCTTCAACAGTACTTCAGTTAATTTATATTTGTCCAATAAACTCTGCGTATGTGATGTAACATAATCATAATGAATATGTATGTTTAAGCACGTTTCATTCGACTTATTTAGTTTTATACTATGTAAGGAAGCATTAATTAGGAATGGAAATAATATTATTATTCTTTCGCGATATCAAACGTTATTATTTTCATTGTTTCCATTTTTGCTTGCTGCTTTGCTGGTAGCTATCACACTGCGTCTTGTATCTTTCTTAGTTTCTAACTCATATCAACTTCTGTCTTTTATATTTTGCTGTTGTTTACATCACGTGTATCATCCTATTATTATTATTGTATTATCCTATTATATCATTCATTACTTGCCTAAAGTCTTGACTATGGCATAATAAATATCAATCAATCAATCAATCAATCTCTCTCTCTCTCTCTCTCTCTCTCTCTCTCTCTCTCTCTAGAAATGTAAGAAGATATTCCACCCTGGCTGCATTAAATCATATGCCGTATACAAGTATGCGGATGCGTGCTGCAGGGCTCTCGCAGCCGCACCGAGCGAGCCCATTACACCTGTCGCAGGAGATACTCCCTCCTTCAACTTTGCGAGTGCAGCGTCGGCAACCCTTTCTCCTGTCATTCAGAGAGATAATGTATCTATTGTTGGCGCTGCACACTCTGGTGCGTGTGTGCATCCTGCTGCGAGCGACACTGCGCGCGATGCTGCAAATGACTCAACGAATGAGCTGTTGCGTGGGTTGATTGTGCGGATTGATAGGTCAGATGCGAAGCTGACTGCTTTTATGGCAAAATCGGATGCGTTTAATAAGGAAATTACTGCTTTTATGGCAAAATCAGACGCGTTTAATAATGAAATTAGTGATAAACTTAATCACTTGGGTCAGCTTGCGGATACGGTGGCTCAGAATAGTCAGCGCATTGCGCAATTGGAGCTGGACAACGCTAATCTGGTTCGTGAGATCCGTGAATTGAGATCCGCTCAGTCGTCTCACAGCGCTCGTGATGGAAATGAATTGATTGTATCGGGCTTGCCATCAGCGACATCCCTTACACCGTTAAGGCTTGCGGAGAACGTGTTGACGGCATTAAATCGGTCAAAGTCACGTATATTGCTCCAATTGTTGCGGCAATCGAGACCTACCGGTTCGCTAAACAATGTCATCAAAAGTGTAACTGTTAAATTAGCCGCCAACGTCAATCCCTTTCTACAATTGCCTAATAATAGATTCTTCAATCGAAGTGAAATCTGTTTCGTAAAGAGCAGAGGTCGAGGTACTTCCGGCGCTTGAGTTGACAATTAAAAATAAAGAAAAGTAAAATTTTCGGCAAGCTGAATTTCCGATGTACCATTAAGTATCGGATCCATTCAGATTCATTGCTTAAATTCAGAATTTACCTACACTGAAAAAAATTCATGTAATTTTACATGAAAAATTACAGCATGTTTGAAACTGTAAAATTATCCAATTATTACTGTAATTTCTTTTTTTTCCAAGGTATATTAAAGTAAAAATACATATTAATGGCAAAATATAGGTAAAATTACTATTTTTATGTAAAAAATCACTTGTAGTTTAAATTTAGCGGTATTTTCACAACAATGAACGGAAAAAAACCAGTTTCATGCAAAATTAAAGGAAGAAAATGTAATTTTACATTTATTGTGTGATTATTATCATCCGATAGATGGCATCCGATGAGATCCGTTTCTCAAATTTAAAATATGACGAACGATGGTATAAAAATGATGACGGAACTGCACATTGCACAACTTGTACATAAGTTGTTTCGTGGCGTCCACACACTTTTATAATAAAGCGTGTCCACACTTTTGGATTAATGTGACGTTAATGTAACTTTATTTTAGTTAATGATATCTTTATTTTAAAGACAGAATCTATATGTTCCTCCAAGCATGTCCAAAGCTTTTCATTACATGTTTAGTGGATTCCATATTTCATGTAAAATTACATATAATCTGTAATTTTCCATGTAAGTGTAATATATATTGCATGATGATTATGCTGGGTCGGAAAAAACCCAGCATAATCATGTGATTTTACACAAAATATTTTTTTCAGTATAATTTATACGAAATAAAATAAGCTTCTTGCAAACTGGAAGATCAAATTATTGCTGATGATTGATTAACACGATGCGATGAACCGATTCGTTTGCACCAAACGGAAATACGTGCTTTCCCGCAACGCGGTCCAAAATGGCCCGTAAACAATTAGATAACCGTCGCAATTTCAGCGGAGATTCTCTTCCCCGCGCGGCAATCATTGTCTCCAATGACGCGGGGTAGGTAATCGAGCGAGTTGACGTCAACGAATGCGATCTCCGATAGTAAATTGCGTGCTAAAGACCGTTTGCCAAATCCATTTTAACTTTGTTTTCACTTTGGAATTTATTCTCTTGTGTCAATTTGTCCGCCTATAATCTAGTGTTACTAAGGCAAAATTACGTAGCAATTACCAAGGTTTATTAAATCCCAGCTAAATCCAAGGGCTTAAATCAACAATGTAATTCCTAGAATATTTCAAATCAAGTTTGATCTTTGCATCCAAATTATATCAATAAAATTGTTAAAATTATTTTAAAATGTTTCCTTTTATTACAATAATAGACCACAGAGCAGTTGTGAAAATAACAGTGTGTTTGTAATAGCTATTAGAGTTTGTCATAGCCCCGTCTAAATTTAGAGTTATTAAGGCAAAACTACGTACCTAGCAATTACATAGAGCGAGGATTTATTAAATCCCCAGCTAAATCCAAGGGCTTAACTTTTCGTTCCGCATAAGTGGGTCGTTTTCGTCCGGGCGAAAATCAAATGTAGTTGTAACTTTTGAAAACGGGTAGAAAGGGCGTCACTGCGCATCCGTAAAAAAAGTTATGCTTCCCGAGAAACCCGCCTATATACCAAGTTTCAAAGCGCCAGTCCCCCTCTGGCCGTCACAGGAGAACACGTAATTCTTGAAAAAAACGAGGTTTGCGGCGAACACTTAAGCACTTTATTTCAAAATAATTGCATGCAATATTTTTTTTTATGAAAGGTACGCTTTTTCCCCTTCAATTTCTTTTTTTATTTATTTCGATATCTTTATTTGTCTTAAAGTTATGATTTTTTGAGTAAAACATGATTTTACTAGTTGTAGTTGTAGTTGCTCTATTTTTTAAATAAAAATTATGTGAAAAAATTAAATTGCTTATAATGTTATGATTGATACTTCAATTTGAAGGTTTAAATTACCTCCATTGAATTTTTTCAGATTTTTTTTGTAACACTTTAACATTAAAAAAAAACGCCAAAAGTAGAACACAAAGTAGTTGTGAAAACAATGTGTTTTGTAATAACTGGAGTTGTCATATCCCCGTCTAAACTTGGCGTTTATTGAGGCAAAACTACGTAGCAATTACTAGAGCGAGAGTTTATAATTCCAACAAAAATTCAAGTGATTAAATCAACTATGAAATTCCTACAATATTTCAAATCAAATCAAGTTTGATCCTTGGACTCAAATTATATCAATATAAAATTGTTGGAATCATTTTAAAACATTTTTCTGTTATTACAACGACAATACACAGAGCAGTTGTGAAAACAAACATGTTTTTAACAGCTGGAGTTTGTCATATCCCCGCTCTAACGTCGGACCGGCCAGTGGTCCAGTTGGACCCGTTATCACGAGTCATCAGCATGAGAACCACTCGAGACGAGCCTCTCGTCCGACCGGCTAGGTCACCAATCGCGAAACGGTCCTCGCTACCAACGCCTACCGGACCGACGAATCACGGGCATCTAAAAGCGAGGGCTCGTTTTGTGCACCTTGCACCTCCGTATAACGTCGACTTTCTCTTCGGCGCTGTCGCGACCAGCCGCGAGAGATTCGACGTTGAACCGACAATTACACGCCATTTGAGCAAACTTCGAGCAGCACACGTGTTTGTCGCACGGCGGCCATAAATTCCGCGTGTTCGTCACGGCGAGCCGCTGACATTGGCATGATAACCGAAATGCGTCACGCAGTGACGCAACTTTCAAGATCGAAGGTGCGCGCGAATCGGATGACGGAACTTCCACGCGAAATTGCGTTCGCGCAACGGGTTCTCCGAAATGGGAGAAACGGGAGGCTGTACCCTCGAAACAAGAGATTGTGGCGAAGAGACCGGAGTTTGAGCTTCTACGCTATCGATTAATATTTTCCTTAGCAACGTAAACCATTCAAAACAGTATACATACCGCAAACAAATCGTACGCGAGTTAATTTATATCTTCCATTCAAAGCGTCAAAGTTAGGATTTTTTCCCTCTCATTATTACATTCATCAAATGTTAGTTGATTTATTTCACTCTATATATAGGTACGCTCGTTCCGAGAATTATGAGACTGCAGTTCGATCTGCGAAGATTAAACGCCAGCTGCAATTTTACGGAAGTCCTCTCCTCCTCTTTCCTCCCCCAAAAAACGAGTCCATCGCGCAAAAGAACTGAAATTCCGGGAATTAATTTACCTCCTACTCCTCGTAAAAGAATTCATGGAAAACACGTCGGGAACATCTCAAGGAGTGAAATTTATTCGTAGTTGACATAAGTAGAAGTTCGTTATTCAAGAATTACCCAACCGCAATCGGCGACTGCGCTTTTGCATTCGCTGCAGACAAAGCAACATTTGTTCTCGCTGACGCAGCGTTTATGCGGCTGCCGCTACCTTATATCCGCGACTTAAACAAAAGGTAGCTGTCTCGTCAGGACATGTATTAGATAAAGTGTTCGATTTCGGATTTGATATCAAATTATATGATCAGCTTTGCAGTCGATTTTTTCTGTGGCTCCTTACCGACTATTTACTCTAGAAAATCGATCTCGAAAATCACAAATTTTGCATTATTTCATATACAGACGGCCAGAAAAAAGAAGGCTCTATCACGGTTTCAATCACATATTTTCGCATTTTTTCGATTAGATAAAGTGAGAAAAAACATTGCTTTTTGTACATTAGATTTCGAAGAATCCGATGCAACCATAAAATATATACTTTACCGGAGATTTCGCTGCTAATTTTTTAGTTTATTTAGTGAAAAATGCGGTAATCGAGCAGACATTTTTTGGTCGAGGTGAGGAAGACTTGGAAACGCCGCTGGCTAATTACTGTAGTTGCAGGTTATGGGGCTCGTCTTTCTTAACCGAATTGGATAGTGATTGACACCCCTGTCATGCATTTAGAAACCCTTCTCAGTAATTGTCAAAATTCAATCGACAAGGAGATGTAACCTCACTTGTAACTTTTCTCGACGACTCGCATGATCAGCTGATCAAAACGGAGTCAAATGAGAAAAATCACAGAATTTGGAAAAAGTAACATACTTTGTCACGTATGAAATTTTACACCATAATTCATAGAATTATTTTTCCCTTAGCAAAAATTGCCTGAAATATATTTTCTGAACGTGAAAACCTACAAACAGTCACATGACTAGCACTTAGCGAGACAGCTACCTTAAAAAGCTCTTCACAGTCGACGCGCCGAATGAAATTCGAGCGTGTGAAATGACAAGCGAGAAATTCTCTCTTTTTCTTTCTCTCTAACCGTGAAACGATGCTACTATGGCGTTACTTCTCGTCGATGGTATATAGGAAATACGTTGTGCTCCGCACTAACCCGTCTAATAATATCGTCCCCGCGGCCCTGTAACTTATAATACTTAGGTAGGTCGACATAAATCCTGGCACAGCGTCAATTGTGACACACGAAATGCACGCTCCCCGTTCGCGAGGGCCCATGTTACTTAATATTTCGGCTGCGTATTATAGCTTCTCATTCACATTCGCGACGCGCCGGCACTCTAACGTTCTAAACGTTATTTCAACCCTCAGAGAACGAGACCGCGCATAACGCAGCCGAGATAAATATAGGAAATAAAAAGAATGAAAATATCACATACTTTGCGTCTGCAAAGAATTGGAGTAACGACAGAGTTAAGGCCATTATAACGTGGAGCGAATATTCCGTACTCGAATTTATAAGTGTTATACCGGATGTCTACTCATTATCCGAAATAATACAGTAATATCCGGCGAATATTAGAGACTTTTCCTATTATAGAGACTTGTCCGTAAAAATAGAAAAAGAAATTCGAACGATGTTACGTCTTATGATGATTTCAAACAAAACAGCGTCACATCGTTATACATTATTTTCCAGATAAAATTCTGGTATCTGTTAATTACTTCAAAATGAACTGAATGCGATAATTAACTACAATTCTAATTATCATGTAACTCTAAGTACTCAGATAATATAAGAGGCACTTGATTGTGCGGATCTTTTGGACAGTATTAAAAGTGGCTGTGGTTCATAGATTTTCTTTTTGTTACACGAGTTAAGGAAAATATGTATTTAAAAGAAATTATACGCAAAACTGCTCCGAGACCCGCTAATTTCGACTGCGCAACTATTCATTCGCGTGGCTTTTCACGGCCAGTGGCATCATTAACATCGTTCGCACACCGTCGAATTGATTCACGCCTAATTCGAGAATTGGTTCATTAAATCTACGCTACGAAGACCCGGTAATATTCCGCTCCCGTGGTTAGCGATTAGCGTCGAACGCTAATTTACCTAACAATACCATAACAAAAAATTAAATTTGAGATTTTAATCCGCCGATAAACGTAAAGTCGAGTGTTTTACGACGACGCGTAAATCATTCCGAGCTAATTAAAATAATCCGGAAACTAATACTCTCGCGGCGAATGTAAATCGGAACCTTCGACTGGCCACTTCCGAGAAATATCGTCAATGGCACTCAAAAGGACATTAAGTGACAGTGATATCCTCGGTAATATCGTATTGTCCTTCAATGCAAATACGTGCGCGAAATGGAAATCAAATTCGAGATGAGAACAATGCGTCGCGACATAAGAAGTGCAAGGTCTATCACCCTTAACGATAATCTATCTGGCGGTCTTGACTTCTTACGACACGGTACGTTAATAGTAAAAAGCAGAGCAGGCATTTGCATCTAAAAATACGCGCTTTCGTCGGTATCCTAATCGCAATGACGGAGAGCATCGTTGCATTTCGAAAAGATATCGAGCATTCTGCATTAATTTTTAATCATTTGTATGAGCCAAAAAAACAGAAATTTCTCGCAAATCGAAAATCAGAATTTAGATCGCAATTTCACTATAAAATTCAACGTAATATTATAAAATAAAAAACCATGCAAATAATTAAAGATATTTTTCTTAAAATATAAAATTTAAAAATTTTGCTCAATTTTAGTTTTTTTTTTTATTTAATGAGCCTATTTCTGATAATTCAATAAGTATAATCTGCATTTTAATTTTCTGTAATATATGTTCGAGATATTCTTTTCTCAATTAATATTCAAAATTTAATTTCGATAGACAGGTCCTAGCTTTCCACTCTCTAATTGTCAGGCACTTTATTTAGCACAATATTATGTAACGCAAAGGAATAAACCTCAGCGGACACGCGTATACGCACGTATACACACACGCATACGATGAAGCCGCGCGACAGATACTCGTGAAGGCTCGGAGTCCTCTCGGGCACGTGCCAATGCACGACGTTCGGCAATGTAACACTATTACATGGAATTCTCCTCTTTGAAAATTGAACGTACCTTCGCATCCGTTTCAGCGAAGCAAGCCGGAACAGCAGAGAATGTGTGAGTGTGTGTGTGTGTGTGAGAGAGAGAGAGAAAGGAAGAGCCGCGCTCTGATATTCACTGAAATTCGCGCGCGGTCACACTATCGGCGCGCTGTCCGCGTCGTCTGTCGCGTCGCAGATACAAGACTGGCGAGAGGATCGATCAGGTTGATCGTCGCACGTCGCTGACGAAATTAACTTGTCCCCTGACGAAAGTAGATACGAAAAATGTGGGACCTCACGATGGTGCCGCGTCACGTCACGTACGTGACTGGCTGACTGCTCGCGCGAATAGTATCCAAGAGTGCCTCCGCCACGAGTCGGAGCCTCCGTCTCCCTCTCCCGCCCGCCGAATCAGGGCCGAACTCGTGTATACGAGCCGAGCGGAGGCACGACGGACGGGCCTCGCATTACCACGGAAAAGGATAGCCTCGCGCGCTCGACTCCCTTGAGAGTTGAGACACGCGGCTCAATTTTGCGGTTGCTCGTCTCACAATGAGAGAAAGGGACTTTTGTCGTAAATTAAGGGCTCCGACGAGCGGTTTACTCCGGCACTGTATCGGATCCCGCTCACTATCAGCCTCGTCTTGTCTTTTATTCCCTGGTGGGACATGATCTGTCGCGATGCCCTGCAGGAAAACGCGCTAGCTGCATGAATTGGACACCGAGTAAAGTGCTCTTTTCTGTTTGTTTCTTTTCTGTGCTCTTTTAAAATCTAATTAGGAGATACAAGGTTAAGTCCTTGGCGTCTCGGATTTTTGTAAATGTAGAATTAATTTCATCTCTTAAATAATATTAAAATAATATTAAATGAATAATAACTATTTTTTTTGTCGATGTTAATTCATTTTTTAATAATATATATTTTCCTTTACAATGTTTGCACGATTCATTATATGACCGATGTGTTGAATGCTATTTACGAATATTTATTTCATTTCGAGTTAAGACGTCTTTGTTCAATTGAAGATATCATAAACTAACGTGAAAAGGGAAGTAAAATCTTCAAGGGAGAAAGGAGAAAAAAAGCATATTGTCTCAAGACAAACAAATATCAACGAAGAAAAAAAAAGAACGGCAGCAAGATCGTGGTGTACTTAATACAAAACTTTTCGTATTCTAAATTAACGAGGAAAAAAATCGGACGAGCATTTCGTAGCAAAGACCGACGCGAGAGGACGAGGGCCTAGCTCTAATTCGGTCCACGGTGAGCAAACCTCACCGCACTCCGAGTATCGCCCGTGATCCATAATGAACAGCGAACCGGAATGAACTGGTTTTTGTGTACCAATGTATGCATTTTTACGTATCAAAGTGTATGTGTGTGCATCACGGTCGATTGCTGCCCCAACGTGCGATTACCGCGAATCCGAACGAAGTTCGACGGAGAAACGCGAGAACTGTGTAGCACGTGCTCATTCACTTTGCGTCCGAGGAAATGTGTGGAGGGGGATTTTCAACCTTTGGCTATTTTCGCGTCTGATTCCTGATTCGGCATATCTGCGCATTGTTTACGCGGTAATTGTCTCCTATATCAGAAAAAAACATCGCGTGGATGGTCGTATTAATAAGCCACTGTGGACGATCGCATCGCGGTTCGAGTTACTATCGTCGATTTGCATTACGAACGAGCGGACGTGCATATAGTAATAATTTAGTTGTAAATTAGCTTCGACATGTATGATGAAAACTGTCTTCGTACTTCGTACATGTCGTGCGGGCTAACCGTATATAGAGATACGCTATGCCTCGGCTTATGCGCTCTACTGCAATCATCGCTATAAATTTCAGATTCAAAAACCTTATTACAGTTATAATAATTAGAATAAATACAAATATAGGATACATATAAATGGTAGGGTGAGTGCACTAGTGAATGAACGATTAAGCGCACGGTCAGTTTTGGGAAAGGTTTTTTTTGTACTGGATGGTTATGGACTGACAAAACCAATTCTATTCGACATATTATATCCTAAATATTTGGATTAGATCGTTAAAACGTATTATTCGAACAGAAGTATATATAAAAAACCCTATTGAAAGTAAAAATAACAGTTTCCCCAGTAATTGAACACTCGGACCCAATCAATGAACAGCCTTTGCACCAGTAATTGAACAAACCAATCCAGTGAATAAACAGCAAAATCCAGTAAATGAACACTATCAAATAAAGTAGTTATAGGTATTAACGTATCATTTATTTCGCAAGATTTTATATAAAGTAGGTATCTGCAGTCTTAACAATAATAATTATCAAACATTTTTCAATAAAGTGATATAACAAAAGTAATATAATAAATAATTAGGAACTTTAAATCTTCGATACCTTGATTTAGTTACTCCTGATATGTCCGACATCTTAAAAATTACGGGGAATTATACGTATAATCTATGAATCCACTTGATCTCATAGTTTTTTAAAAACTAGGTATAATTTCTGTTATGCATGTATCAAAATTATACCAATAATAATTACTTGAGTGTATTATACTGGCGAAAGAAATTTACTATTCTGTTTATTATACACCGTCGACTGAAGAATCGGTGCTCCATCTTATATATAGTTGTTATTGCGATAAATATTACCACAGCCTCAGTGGTCGAATTGGCACGACACCCGCACGGTATACGGGAGATTCCAGGTTCAAACCCTGGCTGGGGTAATATTTTTCGCAAAAAAAATTTTAAAAACTATTTAATTTAGAAATTACATCAACTGACCAAAACCCATGGTCGAAATTAATAATGCCTCGATGATTGATCCGAAAAAAGTGCTGTGTGAATCTGACAAACCAAGTTGACTCACAGTTTTTCAACGTTCATATCGAAGAGACGTTATTTATTGCCAGTCACGGTCGATTCAAAGAAATTACTTAAATATTTTATACTATCAATTATACATAATATAACATTAACTACATACTTCTTTGAATAAATATACTATTTTTAAAAACGTTAATGTTCTTGATTCAATAAAATTATTTTATTGAGTTAACAAAATTGATTATTAACTTTAAAAAAATGATTTTGTATGATACCATTATATTGCGAACACATTCGTTGTCAGGTTGTTTGAATAAATATACACCTATTAATAGCTCGTAATTTGGCCATTTTCTATTGTATAACCATTTTCAAAATTCAATTATTTTATTTTGTTCAAATAATAGACGTGTACTTAATTTAATAAAATAAATAATTGGATCAATAAATTGAAAAATCAACAAAATTGTTTTGTTGATTTAATAAAACCGATTGATTGTATGTTGCCAAGCAAATTTGTTTTGTTGATTCAACAAAATTTTTCCCTCAGTGCAGGTATTTAAGGTAAACGTCCCAATAGCGGACCATGTCCCAGTTCCCAACCACTAAGGGGAATATTCCACTTAATTAAGAGAATTTTCGATAAAAATAAATAAATAACCACTTAATTGAGTTCTACGATTTATAACCTATGCATAGGACAACGGTTAAAATAATCCTTGCGCTCTTTGTAGTAATTTTTTCGAGTTTCTTGAGAGTGCACGCACTGCCCCGGGAAACGAAACGCATCTGTAAGCCAGTTTGTTAAGAATTGACGAAGTTCAATTGTAACTATTGTCGCCTTCATTTTTTATATATATTGAATAAGTTATAGCTTTTTATATTCAGGAAGATGTAGAGAATGCAAATCTAGGGTCGAAATTTAGTTAGAATTGCCGATAAATTGTTAATTTGCATGGTTGGATACTCGGACGTTTCAATCGTATGGTGTACCAGTAGCGAACCAAGTGGCTGGATACTGGTACAACCGGGCGATCGTGTGATGTCCCAATAGCCGGACGCAACGAACTCAGCGGCCATAACCTTGATGGAACGATCAGCATTGACGCGCGGCATTGTTTACTAGTGTGCTTAAAGTGTGTTTAAAATTACGCTAAACTGACAAGGGGACCTTCAGGCTAACGGATTTTTGTTTTTTTTCGTACTTACTGTACTTGAAAGTCATCACTCGGACATCAATTTCCCAAAGTATTAAGGCGCGCTTTTCAGAAAAACTCGAGAAAATCGAATTTGAAGAATTCCGAGCGCGCTATGTACACAGAATTTTAATTTTAATGTAAAATTTATCAAATCCATGCTAATTAATATTTAATCGTTTTCAATTTCGTTTTCAATGAAAAACTTACATCTTCTTATTTTGAATATTGGTATAAAAATGAAAAACGTCAGGTAGGAAATAAAATAGTTTTATATTTTTGAAAATTACGAAAAAATACAGCGCAAAAATGATATTAATAAAAATATTGTTTAATTTTTAAAAGTGAATTATATGATGTGAAATATATAGTTTAAATTATATTGTATACAGTCGTTTTACACGTCAATATTGCACGAACCAGGATGATATTCATCGTAAAAGCAAAAGAAACAATAAGTTTCACGGCATCTAGTCTCCCTTGCTTTTACGATGAATATCATCCTGGTTTGTGCAATATTGACGTGTAAAACGACTGTATACAATATATTTTAAACTATATATTTCATATCATATAATTCACTTTTAAAAATTAAACAATATTTTTATTAATATCATTTTTGTGCTGTATTTTCTCGTAATTTTCAAAAATATAAAACTATTTTATTTCTTACCTGTTTTTCATTTTTATACCAATATTCAAAATAAGAAGATGTAAGTTTTTCATTGAAAACGAAATTGAAAACGATTAAATATTAATTAGCATGGATTTGATAAATTTTACATTAAAATTAAAATTCTGTGTACATAGCGCGCTCGGAATTCTTCAAATTCGATTTTCTCGAGTTTTTCTGAAAAGCGCGCCTTAATACTTTGGGAAATTGATGTCCGAGTGATGACTTTCAAGTACAGTAAGTACGAAAAAAAACAAAAATCCGTTAGCTTGAAGGTCCCCTTGTGAGGCGATTATTCGCAGTAAGTATGGCTGCGTTCAGCCGAAACTCCGCTAGCCTAGCAATCGTGAGCAGTCGCTCGTTTCCTTTCCTTTGACCCAATGGATTAAAAGGAAAGGAAACGGAGCGACTGCTCACGATTGCTAGGCTAGCGGAGTTTCGGCTGAACGCAGCCTATGATATAACATTTTACAAATTTGGCTTCGTCGAACGAGTTCGTTATTGCTATTATGTAGTCAGCAGATTGTTTACATTGGAAAAGTCTTGAACATAACCTCTCGAAAAAAAGTTGTCTCTGCATGCTTTCATCTGCGACTGGTTGGTAACAGGGACATCGAGTGGCCGCGTATCGGGACATAATCAAAAACTGATGGTCGGGTACTGGTACATCGAGAGTGGCCGGATATCGGACATAACCAAAAACTGATGGCCAGCTACTGAGACATTTCCTTTTCTCGCATTTTCCGAAAAAATCAAATTAACTATTACCGATGAAACTAATTAGTGGATGGTTTCCAGAAACTAGAAAATCCAAGCTTTCGTTTCGTCGTATCCGCTTATAAATAAGACTTGTTAATATATATAAAAATTAAATTTGTATTTTCCAAGCGTCTTAAATGGTCCGCTATTGGGACGTTTACCTTACTAGATATTTCCTGTACCCCGCAACGAAAATAATTCAATTCTGATAGGTATTCGTATTATCAAAAAACATTTTAATTCAAATAACATCTCACAGCATTACTATAAATAATCGAATTTCATGTCGTTCATTTACTGGATTTACATATTCCAATCCAATGAATGAACGGTGCCGTTCGTTCACTGGAAAAATCGCGGTTGTCAGAATCAGTAAGCAAACATTGAGTTTGACAGTATTTTGAGGTTAAATAGAATCATAAAAATTGTGCAAAACGAAGGTTTAGGCATCTTATTGATCAGAGAAAACAATATCATGACTTGTTCGACACTTTTTAAGTAAATAATATTACCTATAAGTGAAGAGGGAAAGCGGCCATACTTACTATTTTTATCAATTTCACGCGATGGGCCGCACACTCTCGTCGAAAACAATTTATAATATTACTTCACGAGCGAACTTCACGTATGTGACTAGTGGTGCTGCTACATAACGATACATAAATTCCGCTTCAAAAAAGTGCGGAAACCAAAGACTATGCTGACACCTTATTTTTTCGAGAAAAACGTGATACTGTTCATTCACTGGTGACTGTTCATTTACTGGTGCACATCTCATATTTTATTCTGCGATTATTTTAGTTTCTTTTTATGTAAGTTAGTGACTACATTTACACGGCGGCTTATAATCCAGTTTAATAACTCGGATCGTATATTATCCGATCCAAAATTTTTCTTCTTTTGATCATAATGATCAATCAGATATGAATCATTTTGGATACTTAAACTACATCTTTTTTAGTAAATATATAAAATATCAAAGATTTATTCAATGTTTAGTTAGAGTATGTTTAGTTAGAGTATCAAAATAGGTTCATATTTAAGTGTTATAATCAAAAAAAGAAAAATTTTGGATCGGATAGTATATGGTAGTTATTAGGATTATAAGTCGCCGCGTAAACGTAATCATTATTGGAGAAATGGAGTTTTATTTTCGTATTCTAATAAAATAATATTGGTTATTTTTTTACAATGTTCCATACTTCTTACATTTATGGTTTGATGCGTAATTATTTTAAATCGATTGTATATTTTGAAGATACATTAATAAAAATTGTAATAATCCTCAATATGGATTTCAAATACATTTTCGCTCGAGCGAGTCGACTAACGATGGAAGTGGCAGCTTTTGCGAATAACCCCATAAAAAAGACTGCATTCCTGCAGCGAAGAGTATTTTAAAAATATCTCTCGCTAACAATGGCAACGGGATTGTACCTTAACGGACGGCAGATTTAGTTATTATCCGATGGGCTTTAAAAGCGGTAAGCGTGCTAACTATCAATTAGCAGCAAGAATTAAGAAATGGAGAGAGAGTATTCGAGCAGCGGAAATGTACAGCAAGAGAAGGACAATTAATATCGCCTAGGGACTTCCGACAGATAAATCGCTCAAGAAAACCTTATACATACCGTAACCTTGGATTTCTTTCCGCTGCGCCCTCAACCTTGGCGCACGCACGCGAACAGGTAGAACGATGCGCAACTGCAGCGGAAACGAAAGCCTTCCTCGCAGTACAGTTCGATTTGACTCGCTCTAAATGTCGTAGAATGTATAAGTAGAGTCCACGCACTCAACTTTCACCCAGGAGCACCCAGTCTTCGAAACTCCGACGCGCGGCCAGAAGAAACTCAATCGTGCTTTGTTCCCGCGTATTTCCGTCCGCGGGATCCGCTAAAGTCTCGCGAATCGCCCAGGAGAAAGCGTGATTCTCCAAAAAGTACTCTAGGTATTCTCAATATAAAATATTTCACTCGTACCTTTGATTATTTTTCGTTTGATATTCCTCTCTCTTTGTCTCTGTCTCGAATGTGACAAGTGTCTCGGCTGCGGTTTTGAAAACTGGCGTACGATAGAGAACGTGTCGGCGAGATCGTGAAGAAATGCGAGGAAACCCCGGAAACCCGTAGACGTGCGAAATTCAATTTGAAGATAGCGCACGATGCTGCGCCGACAACGCGGCACGCGCGAGTTGTAAGAGAAAGATGTCGACGCGTCGACGTTCGACCGTGGACTAACTTATTGGGGACGTCAATCGCCTTATAAGTGCCTCATAATCATCGACGTACTCGTCGGCAATTATCACGTGACCGCAAATATTTCTCGCCTTCTCGGCGATCAATCTTCGACGCAGATCCATTGTAAAACACGCGTCGTTGTGTCATGTACACGCGGCGTTAGCGAGTCCCGCGATTCGCCTAATGAGAACAAGTAGATTAGCCGAGCTCGAGGTTTCATTGGCGATTTAATTACCGTAATTAACGCGTCGCGCCGTGTTTTACACGCGCCGGAGGAGGAGGCGAGTCGGGGCGAGTGCACCGTCCGATTTTCGACCTTCGTATTTCGATCGAAGTGCTATCAATCAAACGCGTCGTTATAACGCGTGGTATAACGGCTCGTTTGCATTGTAACGGGGACGATAAGTGAACGATGAAATGTGCAAAAGCGGCTATAAATACCGTATCCATTTCTATTCTTATTCAGTTCTCTCTCTCCTCTCACAGTTTTTTTCTCTTTCGCTCGAAATATCAGTCACGAAACAATCTCGGCGCCCGTCGAGTGAAATATTGCATAATTTACATTACGCAGTAGTAAGCTAATTTAGCTAATAATGGAAGATCGTGACGCTCACGTACGAGGCGCTACGTGCCTCGGATTATGGGAAGATCGAGCAGCCGAATCAGGTGTAAATTTGTTACGTAATTCGTTCACACGGTGTACGCGTGCGTTTTTTTTAAGAAAATGCACGCAGTCGAAGAGGAATCCGCTCGTATTGCACATGTTATGCGAAACGTGGCCGCGGCGTGAATGCCCTGCATACGCACGTGTCTGATATTGTTCGAGGATTTATCGTAAGGCCGGTCTGTAAAAAGCACGTACCGATTGCGACACGCTAAATCCGATCTGCGTTTCCTGACATTTTTTACGAGAAAGAAGAGAGTGGCGTTTTATCTCAAGTCTCAACTGTAGGCTAGCGATTGAGTAATTAAGTTTAAAAAAAAATTCTGAAAAGATAACAGCTATAATATTATTTTATAATAGCGAGGTCAGCTCTATTCCTAAAAAAAATCTATACTATGAAAATTTATTGACGACAGGGAATGAACAATGGATTTTTCGACGATTAACTTTCTTACGACCTCTGTTTTCCCAAGCGGATCTTAACGCGCTTTCAGATGCAACTTCTCTGATTATTCACTCGCAGGTATTCCTATTTTGACGCAGCTGACCGCGGTGACTCATGGAGGTATAACCGGCGGGACAGAACCTCGCGAGACGAGTTCCGAGAAACGCGCAAAATACGCCGTTGGGTGTGTTTCGGACTGGCCGCTCGGATCGCCATTGGAAAATTTTCCTCTCGCATAAACGTCCCGCGATTAAACGGTCGGGTCGGATCATCAGAGAATTACCTCGTCTTTCTCTCTCTCGTTCGAGTCTGTCGACAAGGCGCTCCGCAGTTCGCACGCGCATGTTCGCGCATATATAAAACTCAACTGAGCATGATTAGCTCGATCAATTACGCGCTTCGATCGCAGACGGTATATACGATAATGAACCTAACATCGGTCTCCCGACTCAATTGCGAATAATCTTTCGAGTGTTTCTATAAACGGACAATAATTATATCTGTACAATAAAATCTGTAGAAATAAAATCTTATATTAAGAGTATATAGTAGCTTTGCATATATTGTTTCATGTATTAATTAATTTTTTATACGAACAAAAGTGCTTTTAGAATTTCAAATCGAAGCCAATATAAACTTATAATTTATGTGCGGACGTACGTGCAATTTTATTGTTAATGTTTAAAAAGCTTTTATAATCGTATACATTATACATTATGTAACAACAAAATAGAATTTGTTCATTTTTAGGCTACCGTGTATCTTGATCACGGTCTATATACGTATAATATTGGAGCAGTCTGCATAAAGTATTGTTTAGATCGCTCGAGGCTCTATTGCACAATTTTTGCTCATCGAGTGTTTGCGGAGAGAATAACAGATAACGCTGGCTACGTAACGAAAAATAATGATCAAATGACAAACAGCGCTCGGTAATAACCGGATCATTTACCTGATGGATCTAACGAGATGGTACCGGTCGAGCTTCTCGCTGATCGGCTCGCGATGATGGTGCTTTTGGTGGAATTGATGGCCTTGATTAGTGCGCTGCCCGCTGCAACTCAAGCAACGGCGAGCTCCTTGCCAAACAACCAGCATCACTGTAAAAGATAATAATTAATAATTAATAAAATTAATAATAATAATTTATTGTACACATATTAATACATAATTAGCAATAGCAAGATAATCGTATAATATGCACAAAAGATAAAGATATATTTTTATACGCAAAAAATAAGGAATTACCAAGAATGCTGCTAATCCCCACTTGAAATTAAAAAAATATGGCATGCATAAAATGAACAAAGATGGACAATCAGTGTGACATTTGTGAAGAGTTTTAATCTTCATATCGCAAATATACCGAGTCGCGTGTTTATCTAATCGATTCGGTTTACACCTTATCTGATCACGAGAGACATTTCGTTCGAAGGGACAAATGGATTGAAATTCAAATGAAGTGAAACGAGAGTGTTCCGTGTCAATTTTCAACGTGCTCGCGTAAAAATAAATTCGTGCCGACATCTCTTTTTCTCTTTGATTCGAACGTCGATCGAATGCGTCACGCGATAATTTGTATGTATGCATCTATCCCGACGCGTGATAAGTCGGAACTGCGACACGCACACATATTACTCTTGATACGCTCCCGACCTTCGGCTTAACTTTTATGCCACGCATGTAATTAGCAAATTTATTCGACCGGGAAGAGCAATCCGCGTTGTCAGTGATTCGCGTGACTCATTTGCCAGAGTCTCGCCGCGAGACTCATCTTATCATTCAATTCGGGAGCAACGGTCTTTATCGGTCGAATTAACAAGCGCGATGTGAAACTTTCGCCAACGATCTACGATGCGCGAGGAAATCTAAAAGACGGGAAAGACGAGGGATAAACGCAAAAAGTTCGCAAGGAAATGTAACTCTCCTGGCACAGATTTTTGCGCAATTAGATTTCAGGCGATTTCTGGGGGGAGGCATGCGACAGAACGGGATTGAGAAGTCGTTTAATATCTTGAGATATTGCTATTCAAGTGGAACTTGTCGATCCCGTTGCATAGCTCAGTTACAACGAGCTTATTAGAAAGCTTAATGATACTCGGCTTCTGTCGTGAAGATCATTAATCTTTACTCAACTTCAAAATTGATGCTGTTGTCATTTGCAAACTTGCGCGAGAAAAAAAAAAGAATTAATAAATGCAATCCTCAATATTTCCTCGACCTGTTCTTCTTTTCATCTCCAACCCGTTGTTCCCTTCGGTGACAAGAATTTTCTTTCGAACTTTAAGATAAAGTAGAAGTTACATATACTCCTTTCATACTCCTTTCAAATTATTTATAAAGGTACTATATTCCACAGAAAGAATGAGGAAAAAGGAGAAAAGGGAAGAAGAAAACAAAGTTTACGAAGAAATGAAAATAAGGACTGAATAGCAGGAAGAAAATACACATATCAGATATGTATAGAACAATCGGGAGAAGCTAGGAAATTATATAAAGATAAAAGTTAAGTCAAAAATTTTGGGAACTTGAAATTTGATAAGTTCGATAAGTTTATACAAATAAATATAAGATAAACAGTAAAACACTTAAAAAGATAGTATACATATAATATGAAAGTAAAAAAGTGTGTGTAATTGTTAACGTAAAAGTAAACATAAATGTAAAATAAGTTGCAGTTGGGTAAAAGCAAAAGAGAACAATATTAGTTATTTGTGCAACAAGTGCTGGAAGATGAAAATTCAAGGGTGCGGAGTTAATTGACGCGAGCCGAAGGCGAGTGCGGTCACCGCACCCGGGAATTTTCATCTTCACGCACGACTTGCATACCCTATTTTATGTTGTAAGTGCGTGGAAAGTGGTCTATCACGCACGCGTAGCGTGCGTAATGTGCCACTTTCCATGCACGTGTTACATAAAAAACATTGTATTGCAGTTCATCCAAAGCCGCGAGGCAAGGATCAAATAAATATTACATACACCTATTATATTTCATTAGTTGCCAGAAATTTTCTACACGGAGAAAAAGAATCTTCTTGATTTGAAAATATCTTTAATTTAAACGTGGAAATCTTGAAACGAGATTATATTGCGTTGAACGAAGAAAACTTGGGGGGAGGGGCCGCGGCCGAATGAAATCATTATATAGTTCAACCAAGAAAACAAAGTTGAAGTAAAAAGTTTTCTTCAAGCAAGTTTAACGCAATATAATCTCATTTCAAAATTTCCACGTCGAAACTAAAGATATTTTCAAATTAAGAATATTTTTTTCTCCGTGTATCCTGCTGATCCTGTGATCAATTGACGCGTTTGAAAAATTTGTCACGAGCAACACACCCTGGCTGGAATTCATCGCGCGTTCGCGTTCTCGCTTGTCGGATTAAAACGAACGCCGCGTATTTCCGTGATCAGCTATTGTTATACTCCGGCATTCGATGACGTCGTCGAGCTGGGAGACGCGCGCGGACGCGGAGCTCTCGCCTTTCCGGCGAAACTTGGACTCCCTCGCGGTGACAAATGACCATTATACGGACACGTGAAAATATATATCGTAATGCGGCAGAAAGTGCGGCCACGACCGTCGGTGCTCTATCGATTGGGCGGAGATTGGCCGGTGCGAGCCTAGATATTTGCGACGTTTTGCATTACCCCGAAAAACGCAAGGTTTCCATTCAACCTTTCTTCTTTCCTTCCCCCTCCCCATCGCCACTCGACCTCTCCAGACGTGCTTCCTTTTGTCTCGAATGCGAAACGTGTGAACGGAGCGGGAGGAAGCGTGGCGCGGCGCGGCGCTCTAGAAACTCCAAGGCGAGAGACGCCATTGACGACCTCGACTAACCTAATCGGCGGTTAATTCAATCGCGGAGTTGCTCGAAACGGAGATTTCATTGCGCGTTGCCAACGAAAACGTAACTCGTCGGCTACGATTTAACTTTCTGCATGTTAAACCACGGCGAAAGTCAATCGTGTTAAACCCCTTGCACAATAGGCGATAGCGATAGCGACAGCGACAAGGTTGCCGACAAAGCTATACCTTTGTCGGCAACTTTGTCGCTGTCACTATCGCTATCGCTATCGCCTATTGTGCAAGAGGCTTTAATCGTATAAAATGGCGATAAAATGGTATAACAGGTGCTGCTCTTAATTAATTAAGTTAACTATCGATCAATCGGGGTTCGCTCGAGGCCTATATCTTGATTCGAAAATCTCGTAACCGCGTATCGATTCCTCGCGCCGCGCCGTGAGAAAGCTATACGCGAGCTGAGGAAAAAGAGAAAACACGTGTCAATCGCGACGGAGGGGCGAGCGCCGTCGCGTATCGGAATGAATCCGTCTTCGTCCGCGCGATTCGCGGCCACGTTCATCTCACTCGCACCTCCCGCCCCCGCTTTGCGGACGCGGACGGCGCGGGCGATCCGCTCCAACTTCAAACTGACACACTCGCAACCGTTACGCGGAATTTGAACTCGTGCACGCGCCGATCATGTCCGCTCTCCCTCCCTCTCTCGCTCTCATTTTCTCCGTGCGAAATTGCTGCTTGTTCACCAAGCGCGCAAATGTACATACACGAACATATACGTACCTCGAAAACGTCAAGCTCACGCTATGGCGTCTACGAATGCGTGCTACGTCCACGTTGCCGAAAAAGGGCCGCGACCGCCGCGACCGGTGGGTCGGGAAACACTTCGTTACGCACGTCGTACGGGCCGGAGCCGGAGACACGGAGAGAGACACTCCACCACGCCAGACAGATCGCGTTTCGCGCTATCGATTCGCCCGCGATATCGTTCGCGACGGTACGAAGACGGAGCGTGCGCGCGCGGGTCCGCTCGACGACGAAGGACCGTCCGCGAGAAGAGCGACGGTAAACCGGAGTCAGCCAGCCAGCGGCAACGAGCGCGAGGGGCGAGTGTCGGTCGAACGACACGAGCACCACGTCGCGTCGGCGTGGATTCGTGGATGGACGGACGGACTGACGCACACGCACGGCGGCGGCGAGGTGCCACACACTCGTTGCTCGTTGCACGCTCGGAGTGCGACGGACGATCTATACCGCGCGGCGGACGGCTGCAGACTACTGAACTGAACTGAGCGGCGAGCGCGCCTACGCGCGCCGTTGCGCTCCGATTGCCGCGCAAATACGAAGACGCGCCGCGCCGCGAAGCCGGGCGCGGAACCGCGGCGCGCCTCAAGAGATGTCCTAGGCGTCTTATTCATAATAGTCCTTCCTTGAGGAATAAGGATTCCTCGTTCCTTATTAGTTATTCTATATTTCATCAACCTTCCTTGATTGATCAAGGAACCTTAAAATTTATGAAGTGTAGAATGAGAAACAAGGAATCCTTACTCCAAGGAAAGACTAATGAATACGGCTATTAGCCCTTTCTTGTTTACGACGCGCAATCTCTTTTTTGTACCTTCTCGTGAGACCATCGTTTCCGCGAAGACGAAACGTCGGATGTCGGGAAAGATATTCCGGGGTGAAAACACGCTGGAGATTGACTTGAAATTTTTCTACTTTTTTGAATAGATCGAATTAATGAATGGAAGAATGATATGAATATATATGCATTACTCTTTTGTTCGATACACCGACGATTGCTTTTTTGTTTCGAAAAAGCCTACTGAAATTTTATGTCGAGTGATAGAGAGTTGATTAGACGCGATACAAATTTGAAAACGCATTTCTACAAAATATCATTGCGATTGGCTAATGACGGATTCGAACTTCGCTCGGAATATGAATAATAATATTGTTTTGAACAAAATGTTGGAATGCAATAATAAACAAAAAATAAATAAATATACAGTGGAGAAATAAGTACGTAATCAATAGATCATTTGTCCATACTATAATTACGTGTATACCTAAGGGGAATACGTTTTATACATTGTGCAAAAAGAAAGAGGCTGAGAGGTACGAGGAATCACAATCAATGAATCCAACATTTTATTCAGCAATAATTACGAACACGACGAAAAATCGTTCGGCTATACTTCGTACGGCGTAATATTTGTATTATGTAATCCGCTTATAATACATCTCGTATCTTTACAAGTCTTATCTCTTTCAAACAAACGCGAATTGTCGAAGATTCAATAAATTTCAAAAGGAGTCGTGAAAAGTTGTGAGGACGAAATTTCAAGTATTGCCGTATTGGTAAAATGAAGGGACGCTGCGCTTCGATTAGACGATTAATTCGCACCCTAGCCGGCAAGATCTTCTAAAATATGTACGTTTACTTTTCACGGACAATAATACATCGTGCTCGTAGGAGCACCGACGCGTTCTTATCAACGAGAGAACGAATTTTTATTCGAATTAGAAAAAGCATTTAAAAATCTTCTTTAGAACGGCTAACGTCCATTTCTGGCGCGGGTTAACTTTAAATCTCGGTTAACCTTATTATTTTTTTTATCTTTCTCTAGTTCTAAGAATTGGAAACAGATAAAAAGTGAGTTAAACCGAGATTAAAGTTGATCCGCATTGATACCAATGGACATAACTCGCGTTAAATTGTGCAAAATCTTAGAATAGGTACTTATATCTCAAATATATTATTGTTAAAATAATATTATAAGCGAGAGTGTTGCGCTTTTACAAGCGACGTGATAAAAAAGAGCTCGTATTCTGAAAATAAATATTGCTTCCCTGATATTTAACGTTTTAATTTCGTAATAATGTATTCTCGCTCGTCAAACAGCGAAAGTCTGCACGTTATCGTCTATAATTTAATGAACACATTTGAAATATGCCGATACCTCGTCGAAAATCTGCAAATCCATCTTGCAAATCGCGTTAATTTCGTCACGAGATTTCTACCGCGCGTGTTTAACGATACGCGATAGAAATTTAAGTATTGTAGAAACATATGGCGCTATCGCCGACACATCGTTAAATTTAATAAAGACGAGCAGAGATATTAAATAAATACACGACTCGCAAATTTCAAGATAAACACTTCATAAAAAAATATATGTATATATGTGTGTCTATGCACGTACGTCTATATCATTTTGTATAATTCTGCAAGATTCGTGTACATAGATGCTTACGAACAAATGCGCTAAATTATAAAAGCGATCGTGTAGCTTGAATTTGTTACGCGGGACGAAGCAACGTTACTTTTAAGACAATTTTTAAGCGAATATCGCTAAAGTTATCAAAACATATAGTTTTAAAAGAAGACATACGAATGTCTTTTTATTCTTGTAAGTATAGCCCTTATTCAAGCAAAGTATTCGCCTTCATCTTTCTTGTAATAATTTTATATAAAAAAGCGACGTGTTTTAGTATAAAATGATTCGTTTAGTACCTTACTATACAATGCATTTCCTTAGTTTTCCTTTAATATACACTGTCGATATAGTGAGTGCTAAAAGAAATAATTTATACTAACAAACACGTCACTTCTTTGTACAAAGTCATTACAAAGAAATGAGCGTGAAAACGGCCACTATTTTGCTCTCTTATGTTATCCATGCGTATTCAATGTGCATGAGTCGTGTGAAAATTTAACTGATGCACCAGCGTTAAGAATTTGATACACGTCAAACGTTACAGGTCTCAAGTAATTTGCTTGCCACACGTTTAAGCAACTTATAAATTGCGCAGTGCTAATAACAATGAGATAAATATAAATTGTAATACTTATCACAATTTGTTAGTAGAAATTAAATCGTAAGTAAAAATTCTAATCATTAACGTTACTTAATGTTATAATTAATGATTAACATTACTCGAACCTAAAGTAAATCTCTCTACCTTCGGACATTAAAAGCTCGTAAACGATCTTTTAATTTTGGGGTTAATTTTAATGTACACGCGTAAGTTATTAAGTAGAAAACACCTTTTCTCGAGACTTCCTTCAAACGAAGTTGTCAGTATTCCCGAACGCTATCAAACAATTCTGAGTCTAACTTATTAAGTAGAAGCAATCCACGATTACAAACAATTCTCTTTTAGGGGACTTTAGCTCTTCCAGTATTTTACGCTTTTACGTGTATCTCACATTTTGTATCATAGGAAACAGGTACAACATGTGTATTAGGTAACTCAATTTCCTGTGCGATACAACAATCGATAATAACCCTTACGCTACTTTACTTAATGTACTCCGTAACGATCAAAATACATTTTAACACATTACCTGTAAGTTACATATAAAATGTCGCTGGCAGATACCTTATTCTTCTTTTTTAATTTATATAACAAGTATGTAAAAAATTAAATCAATATTTTACAGCCTCTCTCTGTGATGTATGTACAAACTAGATGGCAAATTGCTAACTGAACTGCTACATGTGACATCAAACAAATTAGTAAATTAACGTAAGAAATTATACTGTGAATGGTACAAATATATTTCTGTAATAACAATGATTGAATTTTTTTACGTGTTTTCACGAAAGCAAAGAAAAACTTTCAATTGATACCTGATTTATATACCATTTAAAAAGAAGCATGTGGCAATTGTCATTTTAAATACGAAGATAGTTTTCAGTTAATATTTTGGGAATTAATTGAACTACCACTGCATTTATCGCATGCAAGAAAAATACCATAGTTATATCAAAATGAAGAACTATATTACAATTGGGATTAGAAAATATGCAGCAGAGAACTGTGCCATGCTAATTGTGCATTCTAAAAAATGCAAAAATATGTAACGCGTAGAGAAATTCTCTAAGTTCTTGATAATGGACGGTGAAGTATTTACTTGCTACTCACTAAAAAAACATCTATTACCTTAAAATTAAACCATCATTAAATTGGTTGATCTACGGTTAGTCACAAATTAAATAGCATTATTAAAATTTTCATTATTAAAATAATGAAAAAAATCTATAAGTTGAGACATATTTTCCTTTCAGATCGTTGTCAACTGAATTACTACACGAGGTCATCACATAAAGCATTAGCAATCTACCCTTACAATACAAATATCGTCTTACTGAAATATCGAGATATCAAAAGTCATATATGTATATGTATATATTCGCCTAAAATTAAACACGATGTAGTAATAAATATAAGTATCTCTTAGAAAATGACGCTGATTTACAACTAATTCACTTTTTTAAGGTGTGTATCACCTTGATGGAAAATTTCTTATATTTACATAGTAATGTACAACTATATGATTTTACACACAAGTGAAGAATGACGTGATGTTTTTTTCTTCTTTCATGGTATTAATTTTATCTAGTGCATCATTTTATGCAGTTTCAAAATCTTCCCCAAACGCTGCTTCGCCGTTTTCATTCCCTTCTTCGGTTTTCGTTCTGAAAATTTATGAATATTCAATTTTCTTCACGATTATTCATCGACTATAAGTTATAACGCATAACGCAAATCTTTAAGTAAAAAACGGAAATAGGTAATAAAAATTGATACTTTACCAACTGGAACGGGTGCTGCAAGTTTGGCTTTAACATCTTTAAGTCTGTTGGGGCTTGTCAGTATTGATCCGAATCCGGAGGGTGATTTTATAGCATTTTCAGAAGCTGCGGTAGATGATGTGGTTCCTACCGCAGGGACTACAGAGACCACAGAGACCACGGGATCCTTTTGCTTCTTTTTATATGTCCGTTTGTTGGTACCCTATTACGCGCACAAAATATAAATTTCCATCATTGTTAGCTTTTTTCATAATAAAAATGAAAAAAATTATGATTACAGGAAAAAATACAGAGTGCATCACCAGAACAGAGATATTTAAATATTATATTTCTGATGATCCAATCCATAGATTAATGGTGGCAAATTATAGCTAGCAATCACTACAGATGTGCACTAAAAAGAAAGTGGAGGCTAATATTAAAAAATGAGATAACTAAAATTGAAAAGGACATAGATTGCAAAATCAAGGACTGTAATTAAGAGCAGAATTGCAATTATAATATATGTACAATTGGAAAGCTATAGAAAAGTATAGCACTACAGAATTTTATATGAAATTGCCGAGATCGAAATATGCCTACCAATTTCTTCTTGGTAACCTTGTCCATGTCGTTATCCAGGTATTCATCCTATGTGAAATGTATATGCAAGAAACACGAAATTATATGGTATTTAAAAAAAGTTGTGACTGATATAATGTTCATTAAGGTAGCTGTCTCGTCAGGGCATGTATTAGATAAAGTGTTCGATTTCGGATTTTATATCAAATTATATGATCAGCTTTGCAATCGATTTTTTCTGTGGCTCCTTACCGACTATTTACTCTAGAAAATCGATCTCAAAAATCACAAATTTTGCATTACTTCATATACAGACGGCCAGAAAAAGAAGGCTCTATCACGGTTTCAATCACATATTTTCACATTTTTCGATTAGATGAAGTGAGAAAAAACATTGCTTTTTGTACATTAGATTTCGAAGAATCCGATGCAACCATAAAATATATAGTTTACCGGAGATTTCGCTGCTAATTTTTTAGTTTATTTTAGTGAAAATGCGGTAATCGAGCAGACATTTTTTGGTCGAGGTGAGGTTGGGAAGACTTGGAAACGCCGCTGGCTAATTACTGTAGTTGCAGGTTATGGGGCTCGTCTTTCTTAGCCGAATTGGATAGTGATTGACACCCCTGTCATGCATTTAGAAACCCTTTCTCAGTAATTGTCAAAATTCAATCGACAAGGAGATGTAACCTTACTTGTAACTTTTCTCGACGACTCGCATGATCAGCTGATCAAAACGGAGTCAAATGAGAAAAATCACAGAATTTGGAAAAAGTAACATACTTTGTCACGTATGAAATTTTACACCATAATTCATAGAATTATTTTTCCCTTAGCAAAAATTGCCTGAAATATATTTCTGAACGTGAAAACCTACAAACAGTCACATGACTAGCACTTAGCGAGACAGCTACCTTAAATGACAAATAATGATATGAAAACATATTACACCTCAGATTATTTCGTATAAACACTGGATACGCATTTAACTATATACTAGATTAGTATCAGGATAATTAATAATTAGGAAGCTTTGATACATTATTTATTTGCATTTTGTGAAATATATGATTATATGCAAAATAAAGTAAAATACTATTAAACAATATAATTTTCTTACCGATTGTTTCGCTCGCTTCGCCGCGGCCGCTTCAAGACCCTTTTCCACAGACGTTTTCTTCACACCTTCCCGTGCCGGTCGATTGGTCTTTGGTAAAAGAGGGCCCACTCTAGCTTTTGGATTCCATGCTTCATCGATTTGACTCTTTGCCTTAGGTTTAAAGATATAATCTTCGTCGTCAGAAGCGTCTAAAGCTGGATAAACTGTGAATAATATAAATTTAATAATGGTATCGCAAAAAAATATTAATATAAGATACTTTTTTATCATATACGTACTAAAATCATCGTCTTGGTGGACCTTGTCGATATTTTCTATCAACTGATCATCGTCTTCGTCAACATTTTGTTGGCTTTTAGTAGGTCTCTTTGACGATTTCGTAGAACCACTCGTTGTAGAGTAACTCTGCTGACTGAACGACAACATCCCGGCGATCGCCTCCCGTGTGGATGGTGACGCCCTGTCAGAACTGACCGTTTTCAATTTATAAATACTAAGACACCAAAAAATTAAATTCATTCCTCTGTACTGCTTAAAGCAACAAAACTCTTTTAATAAGCGTTTTAAAAAATAATTAAAGACCTTTCACATGCTCGAGGAAAAACCATATACCTGCATTCACTCTATATTAATTATATCCCATTCAAATTCTATTCTATCCAAATAAAAATAAATTTAGAGAAGTTTGTAAAGTACAATAAGTAAGTTATAGCAATTAGCTAGTTAAAAGTTTATCAAAATTTTATATTAACCACTACAGCCTCAGAGTGAGATTAATTAGAAAAGTTTCGAGATGCGTGACATTTACGAGATCTAAAACACGAAAATCGGAAAGTTCCATGGCAAATTAACTTACCCAGTAGGCGGCGGCATGGGATGACTGTACTGTAGAATCGTAGTCGATGGCCTGAAATTATTTTTCGTTACAACCATAATCGTAATTTGATATTGATGATAAGCATCTGAATTTATACGTACGTCACATCGACTCTTGGAGCACCATTCCCAAGAGTGTATGCCGATGCTTTCAACAATTCCTCAATACCGTTTTTCGGCGCGTTATTCAGTACGTCGACATCACCGTCGTAATCGCGCTTGGGTCGTTTCGGTCTCGGTGCCCGTTTCCGCTTCTGCGATTCGTCTATTACGAGACCGTAGTCACTCTCATTGCTACCGTCGTGAAAATCGTACACGGACGACGTCTGATTCCACGACAACGGCTCCTTCGTTGTCTCGAAGGAATGATCGGTCACAATATTACTACCATAAACATTTATATTGTCGTTTGTACTTCTAACAACCTCGTTGTTGCCAAGTTTAATTCTAATCACGGTAGGGCTCTGTTTTCCCGGCTTGGATAATTGTCGTTTATTACTGTTGGCGGGTTTCGCTGCCGCGGGCGTTTTAACTACGGGACACATGATCGGTTTCGGCAACGTGAGCTTTAAAGGCGGTCTCGCTAACGACTGTTCTATCAAAGCGAGTTCCATTTTACTCGATTTCTTTAATGTCACTCTATTCGTCTCCTTCAACGTCGATTTATTCGTTTCCTTTAACGTCGCTTTATTCGTCTCCTTTAATGTCGCTTTATTCGCTTTAAATGCATTATCGACCAGCCTATCAGCGTAATCAAAGTCGACGAAATCCTTGTTCAAAGGCTTTCTTTTTTTTCGTTTACTCTCGCGTTCCGGTTTCGGCGGATTCAGAGATATTAAGTACCGTTCCGCATGCCGTATCTCTTTACTAAGATCTTTCAATAATTTCTGGCTATTTATCGTGTCCGGTATCTGACCACGACTAATCATGTTATACTGAAATTATTCGCATTGTTTATTCCACGAGTCATGTTTTCATATTTTTTAATTGGATATATATATAACAATTTCAACTTACATCTTTATCTGTGTTCCATTGTTTGAGAATCCCAAGCAATGCCTTCACGCCCTGTAAAAAATATGGCGGACATTTCTTTCCCTCGTTATTCAATTCTTTTAATTCCTTCAACAACTTTTTTGCAGCAAACCAATTAATTGTCTCGAATCCAGGATATTGAAACTTCGCTGGAGTCTTCATCTTTCTCTCCAACTCATATATTCTATGTAATAAAGTAATATTACAAAACGTATAACGACTTCTTTAATGTATTGATGTTCAAGGTTTTCTCTACTCACTGTATTTGCATTTGAATGTTGAGACTGTGCACGAAATTTCCACCAAAAACCAAGGAATCCACCGGTGTGAGCACCGCGTGTATCCAGCCCGTGGGGATCATCATCGTCTGGCCCTGCTTAATCACACACTTGTAACACGCATCGGCCTGATCCCCAAAGAAAGTTTCGCTCTGCGTCGAACTACACATCCAATGCTGGTACAGCTGCAAGTTCGCTGGCGTCGGCTTGACAAGATAGAACACTTTTTCGCCGCGCAACACGTGGTACCACACGGACGTTCCTCCAAAATCGATGTGAAAATCTGTGAAACTGTCTTTGACCCCCATTAGGCAATACTTTTGTACTTCCGGTCGCTTTATATCACTGTCCTCGGGCCAATCGCGTGGCCACACCGAATTAACCCAGTCAAGTTTGCGTGCAATGTATGGCGCTTCAACCATTGGCGAGAGACTGCAATTGTTTTATATATATATATATATATCAAATTACACATCCTACAAAAACAACTTGACAAAGCCGTGTACGGCAAGGCAATGAATATTTGATATACCCAGTGTTAGTAAATTCGAGACTTATGACATTAAATACTCTTGTTCGGGAAGGAGAGTTGTAATACTCTACAAAGTCTCTTAATTTCATACGTATGTTACTTTGTCTAGTAACATCAATTACATCCATGTCTCGATCACCGCCTAAGAATAATGTAAGAAAATTGTATGAGATTACACGGCAAAAAGATTATATAAAATAAAGTATTGATTATTCCAAGATACTTTTACGCCAACCATCTTACCTATGTAGGTCTCAACATCGCGGATGCTGAAGCTCGGAGGTGGTACAGTCATATCAAGTCCATCTTTCCCATCGATAATAATGGGAGTTTCAAAGCCGTTAATTTGTAAATACTGAAAAGTCAATTGGTGTCCCTTCACATGCTTGACAACCTCGTCAGCTTTAGGAAAGTGTCTAGACTTTAGTTCTCGTATAAATACCGAGGTTCCAGTCTGAATCGGCTTTGTGTCTGCGTCGAGTTCCGTATAATCATGTCTATGCAAGTTTGTCCTAACTTTCACTGCAAAACAAAGTAGATATTAATGACAACAAATCTCATAAATGCATATATATATGCATAAAACGTTCAATAAGTTGGCTGACTTACTGAGCGAAGGGCCACACGTGGTTTCGCATCGCGGACAGTGGTACTTGTCAAGATCTATAGTCATGTATTCCTTCAAATTCACGCACCTGGAACAAAACAATAACATAACCATTACACAAGTGTCGATTGCAACGCAATACACCAAAAATCTAAAAATCGCACACATGCGAACGCTTTAATCGAGCGACGGGCCCCGTCGGTGCTCCGACTGCGTCGCGCGTGCCAATAAAACGTTGACAAACGCGACGGCGACGAGGCGACGGCGCCGCGAGGAGCGGTGCAGGTTATGTTACCGTCAACAAAACAATCGTTCGTGGCGCGATATCGACGAGGCAGCGTCGCGTCCGTGGTCGCGCACGGACGCTCGCGGTCCACGCGAGCGATTCCCCGTGGGAGTTCCATCCGGCGATCCCCAGGAAATCGCGGAATAGTCGACGTCGCGTCGCGAGCGCGCGCTTCGACGCGTAATCCCGGACGTGCACGCTTACCCGCCATGGTACCACTCCTTGCACACGTCGCACTGTATCATGAACTGCTGGAGATCGTACGAACGGCCGCAGAAGCAGTACGTCGCTGACGGCTCCATTTCCTCGGCGGTCACCCGTATCGGACGCAGCTCCCGTGGCACAATTCCGTCGACAACGGAGGCGGAGGTGGTGGCATGGTGTGCGGGCCTGGGGCCTGCGGGCGAAGCGTCGGGGCGTCGCGTCGCGCAAAAAGAAATGGCCGCCCGCTGGAAAATCGGGCCAATCAGCGCGCGCCCCGCCAGACGTGGGCGCGAAGTTGAAACGCGACATTCGTCAATTTGTTAAGGGGATCCTGCAGCCGTATGATTTACCGAGATTATCGTTTTTAGATGTGGATCTTTTAATTGGCTTTATATTCAATTCTATAAAGCCAATTAAAAGATCCATCTAAAAACGATAATAGGGTGCAGGTCCATTCAGTAGACATCAAGGAATATCATGCCGTTTGTAGAATTATACTGAGACTACAAACAAAAAAGTTAAACGAAAAGTACGATTACGTGAACGTAATGTAGGTTTACGTGATGATACCGGACCAGCAGTATTGCGTGTAGTGAGAGATGGCGCAACAATCGAAACAAGGACAGATGCCTCTCGTTAGACAAGGACAGCTATATAGATATGACATAAAAAACAGGATTAGAAATGTTGACATTACCGACATCGAGGAAGTTCGGGCTTCGCTTTTAGGATCCCCTTAAGCTAATTGACAAAGATATAAAATATAAATAGTTAGTTTTTATAATATATAAAAAATTAATTAATTACATCTTAAGTTTCTTTTTTGTAGCTGAGTTCTTTGCATTTTTTTTGTTTCTCCGTCCAATTTTTAATTAATGCGCAATTTGAGAAATTTTGACTGTTTCGTAAATATTCTAGTGTTTCTGCTGCCCCAAAATTATGTAATTAAAAAGGGAAAAATTGAAAAATTAATATTATGTTTTATCGGCAGTGTCGAAAAATGAACGTATGGCTACCGTGGCTACGTAGTACTCTGCAATAGATCCAGGTTGAAAAATCGATATATATAAATAACACACTCTTTGCAGAGAGAAGCCTGAGAGCGGCCACGGGCGCGATTTCGGTGTAACCAGAGGAACCAGAGAGAAACCTGAGAGAGGCCATCCCGGCATTTTTACCTCAACAAAGTTAGCCCCCCCAAGTGGATTATTGATACTTTTTTTTTTACCAATCGATTGGTGGTTGATTGGTAGTATTTGGTACCGTATTCAAAACGTTTGGTAGTTTCTCGTTTTTTTAGGAAATCAAAAACAAATTTTTGATCTTCTTTTAGCCCCCCCACTTTGACTGTGGTAATTTTTTTTTTTTTTAAATCGATTGGCGATTGATTGGCAGTGTTTGGTACCGTATTAAAAACTTTTGGTGGTTTCGCGTTTCTTTAGGAAATCGAAAAAACAAATTTTTGATTTTTTTTTAGCCCCCCTACTTTGACTGTGGTAAGTTTTTTTTTTTAAATCGATTGGCGATTGATTGGCAGTGTTTGGTACCGCATTGAAATCTTTTGGTAGTTTCGCGTTTTAAAAAGAAAGAATTAATTGTCAACAAATTTTTAACCTTCTTTAGCGCCTCCACTTTTACTGTTGGGGATTTTAAATTCTTTTTTACCAATCGTTTAGTGGTTCATTGGTAATGTTAAAAGCTGTAAGTTATTGAAAATTTTATTTTAAAGCCTTGTGTCCACGATGCTAGAACTGTGTCCGAGTTTCGGTTTAAGTCAATGAAACTGCTACTTTACTGTAAAAGCTGCAAGTTGATTGGCTTAAGCCCGGTGTCCACGATGCAAGAACTGTGTCCAAGTTTCAGTTTAAGCCAATGAAACTGCTACTTTTCTGTAAGAGCTGCAAGATGATTGGCTTAAATTGAAACTTGGACACAGTTCTAGCATCGTGGACACCGGGCTTTAAGCCTTGTGTACACGATACTAGAAATCGGTCCGAGTTTCGGTTTAAGCCAATGAAACTGCTGCTTTTCTGTAAGAGCTGCAAGTTGATTGGCTTAAACCGAAACTCGGACCGATATCTAGTATCGTGTATGTACACAAGGCTTTAAACCAAAACTCGGACACAGTTCTAGCATCGTGGACACAAGGCTTAAAAGCACATTCACAATGAGAGGAATAAGGAATAAGATAAAGGAATAAAGCCCGGTGTCCACGATGCAAGAACTGTGTCCAAGTTTCGGTTTAAGCCAATCAACTTGCAGCTCTTACAGAAAAGTAGCAGTTTCATTGGCTTAAACCGAAACTTGGAGACAGTTCTTGCATCGTGGACACTGGGCATAAGGCATGTTGCATCTCACTTTAATGTACATATGTGTACTGAAATACGACATTCCCTTATTCCTTATTCATTTATCTTAGGGTGCCTCCCCATGCAGGACGGAATCTCGGAAAACGGAATCTCGGAATCATTCTGATTGGTTAGTCCCATGAGGCTATTAAATAGCCAATTGACTAACCAATCAGAATGATTCCGAGATTCCGTTTTCCGAGATTCCGTCCTGCATGGGGAGGCACCCTTATTCTTTATTCCTCTCATTGTGAATGTGCCTCTAAAGCCCGGTGTCGACGATGCAAGAACTGTGTCCAAGTTTCGGTTTAAGCCAATGAAACTGCTACTTTTCTGTAAGAACTGCAAGTTGATTGGCTTAAATCGAAACTTGGACACAGTTCTTGCATCGTGGACACCGGGCTTAAGCCTTGTGTCCACGATGCTAGAACTGCGTCCGAGTTTTGGTTTAAGCCAATCAACTTGCAGTTCTTACAGAAAAGTAGCAGTTTTATTGACTTATAACCGAAACTCGGATCGATTTCTAGCATTGTGGACACCGGGCTTTAAACCGAAACTCGGACACAGTTCTAGCATCGTGGACACAAGGCTTTAAAATAAAATTTTCAATAACTTACAGCTTTTAACATTACCAATGAACCACTAAACGATTGGTAAAAAAGAATTTAAAATCCCCAACAGTAAAAGTGGAGGCGCTAAAGAAGGTTAAAAATTTGTTGACAATTAATTCTTTCTTTTTAAAACGCGAAACTACCAAAAGATTTCAATGCGGTACCAAACACTGCCAATCAATCGCCAATCGATTAAAAAAAAAAAAACTTACCACAGTCAAAGTGGGGGGGCTAAAAAAAGATCAAAAATTTGTTTTTTCGATTTCCTAAAGAAACGCGAAACCACCAAAAGTTTTTAATACGGTACCAAACACTGCCAATCAATCGCCAATCGATTAAAAAAAAAAAAAATTACCACAGTCAAAGTGGGGGGGCTAAAAGAAGATCAAAAATTTGTTTTTGATTTCCTAAAAAAACGAGAAACTACCAAACGTTTTGAATACGGTACCAAATACTACCAATCAACCACCAATCGATTGGTAAAAAAAAAAGTATCAATAATTCACTTGGGGGGGCTAACTTTGTTGAGGTGGCATTTTTCGTCAATTTTTGTGTGTCGCATCTTCCGACGCGCCACCTGAGAAAGTGCGCATAAACTACGTCGTTTCGCTCGGTAACCGCACATGGTTTGCGTCCGTGCTAATGGTTCACGTCCGAACTAGCCAGTTAGAGGGGATATGCTGCGGCCGCGGCGGCCGCGCTCGGCCGGTCCGGCGCACAGTAGAGCCGTTTGCGCGAATCGCGGAAAAAATTATGTTACTTGTAAAATATGCAATGAATGATCATAGAACCTTTCAATGTTGACTTATAAAAATTGCAAAAGTGTATATTTATTAAAAATTAACGATAGGAACAAGTATTTGATTGAAATTAAATAAAAATTCAATTTACATTTAATTTACGTATAAGAGCAAAGTAATTCTTGCGTTTCATCGCTTAAGTCTAAATTTTTTTTATGTGGTTTACTTCTTAAACTATATAGTTATTATAACGGATCGGATGACACGAGCATCAAGGGCATAACATCTTCATTTGTAAACAGACGCCTACATTTTCTACTATGATTAAGTCGATATCGTTGATAGTCCTTATTTCTTGCCTCTTGAGCTTCTTCTGATAAATGTCCCAACAGGTAACGCTGCGCATAATTTTCTATAATTTCCTTACCGTGAAGAAGAATTTTATGAACGCGGTAATTGGCAAAGTACCAAGAATATTTTTCAATAAATATTTCCGCTGCCTTGTACGCGCATGAGAACCGAATTTGTCTGAATTTATTTCTTCACCACAATTAATCGTTTAATAATATTGTGGAAAATCTTTTGATCAATTCCTCGTCAACTCCAGTTATTGAGACATGAAAAGCTTTTCCATCTCCTATCAAGAATTAGTCACAGAATTTTTCCGTTGTGATCGAGATCTCAATCGTCTAAAATTATGTATTGGTACATCTTACCCAAGTCTTCCAGACAATTATCTCGACAAGATTTTGCAGGAGATTAGAAAACGATTTCTTCCACAGCTAAATTCAAGATAAAATACAGTGCAACGATCAAAGCCGAGATTCTATAAGAAGTACAGTACTTGGTTACAAGGTATTTTTGAAGTCGAATTTGAAGTTGAAAGTTCTACTCGAACTGGGCCATCAAACTATTCAGTAGGCAGACCGAAAAAGAGTTTCGACGACTGCTGTGATCGTGCAAAACGGATGAAACTAAGCGAATTACGCGCTGCTTACCCACAACAAATGATCGATGCCGCTTCAAGTAAAATACAAAATCAGAAAAATAGTTTTGATGCTAACACTGCTCTGGCATTAATAATGGTTGCTCAGTTATCAAGACGACAGTATGAAACAATAAGAGCTGCGACGAGGAAAATTGGATTCAATATATTTCCATCGTATAAAAATATCTAAAAATCAAAACAGGATTGCTACCCAGACGACATTAATATTACAGAGAGTTCGGCGTCAAATAATTTACAAAAATTACTAGATCATACTGCAAAAACACTATTTGAGACAATAGATAAGGAAAATATGGTTGATGTCAATGAATTAACATATTGCTCACGAAATGGGGTTGTGATGGATCATCAGGTCAGAGCAAATACAAACAAAGTTTTATGGACAAAGAAATATCTGATGAATATATGTTTATGACTTCATTGATGCCCTTACATCTTACTTCATTTTACGATAAAAATATTATTATTTGGAATAATGATCGACGTTCTTCAACGAGATATTGCAGAGCAATACAATTTGAATACACAAAAAAAACTGCTGAAAAAATAAAAAGTGAAAAGCAACGTATGGATGACGAAATTGTTCAATTACGAGAAACAGAAATAGAAAAGTTCGGAACCACATTCAAAATAAATCATCAAATGATATTTACGATGATAGACGGTAAGGTAGCTCAAGCTGTAACCCACACGCCTTCATCATCTTCGTGTGCTTCATTTGCGGATCCAAACCATCTCAAATGAACAACTTAACAGAAATTAACAAAAGGTCTAACAAAGAAGAGGCACTCAAATTAGGAATGTCACCCTTGCACGCACGAATCAAATTCATGGAGTGTATATTACATATTGCCTACAATTTATCTTTCAAGAAGTGGTCAACAACGCCAGAAACACGCGTTCAAAAAAAAAAAACAAAAAAAAGAATACAAGACGCTTTTTATAATAAACTTGGACTGAGAGTAGACATCGTTAAACAAGGTTCCGGATCATCTAATGACGGAAATACTTCTCGACGATTTTTTGCTGATCCAAAAATCACAGCAGAAATAACTGGAGCTGACGAGGAATTGATCAGAAGATTTTCCACAATATTATAAACGATTAATTGTGGTGAAGAAATAAATTCAGACAAATTCGGTTCTCATATGCGCGTACAAGGCAGCGGAAATATTTATTGAAAAATATTCTTGGTACTTTATGCCAATTACCGCATTCATAAAATTCTTCTTCACGGTAAGGAAATTATAAAAATTATGCACCGTTATACCTGTTGGGACATTTATCGGAAGAAGCTCAAGAGGCAAGAAATAAGGACTATAAACGATATCGACTTAATCATAGTAGAAAATGTAGGCGTCTGTTTACAAATGCAGATGTTTTGCTTATATGATGCTCGTGTCATCCGATCCGTTAATAACTAGTTTAAGAAGTAAACCACATAAAAAAATTTAGACTTAAGCGATGAAACGCAAGAATTACTTTGCTCTTATACGTAAATTAAATGTAAATTGAATTTTTATTTAATTTCAATCAAATACTTGTTCCTATCATTAATTTTTAATAAATATACACTTTTGCAATTTTTATAAGTCAACATTGAAAGGTTCTATGATCATTCATTGCATATTTTACAAATAACATAATTTTTTCCGCGATTCGCGCAATCGGCGGCTCCACTGTGCACCGGGCCGGCCGAGCGCGGCCGCCGCGGCCGCAGCATCCCCTCTAACTGGCTAGTTTGGACACGAACCATTAGCACGGACGCAAACCATGTGCAGTTACCGAGCGAAACGACGTAGTTTATGCGCACTTTCTCAGGTGGCGCGTCGGAAGGTGCGACCAGAGAGAAACCTGAGAGAGGCCATCCCGGCATTTTTCGTCAATTTTTGTGTGTCGCTGTAGGAATTTGGTACCGCAGGAGGTCGATTGTCCCTCCGGGTGTCGGCCTACTACCGATGTATCGATGAGAGGAATCAATGACTGATTACACACTCAAAATATTAATAATATAATATCACTTTATTGCAAGCCACGCAATAGCCACGAGTCTCTACAAGAGTCTAACGGACTTCGTCCTCAGTTCTGCCAACCTCGCAACTCTCTACCCCTCTTGCTGGCGCTGGAGAGGGGGCCGACCAATCGGAAGGGAGACAGATAACCTCAACAAAGTTAGCCCCCCCAAGTGGATTATTGATACTTTTTTTTTTACCAATCGATTGGTGGTTGATTGGTAGTATTTGGTACCGTATTCAAAACGTTTGGTAGTTTCTCGTTTTTTTAGGAAATCAAAAACAAATTTTTGATCTTCTTTTAGCCCCCCTACTTTGACTGTGGTAATTTTTTTTTTTTTAAATCGATTGGCGATTGATTGGCAGTGTTTGGTACCGTATTAAAAACTTTTGGTGGTTTCGCGTTTCTTTAGGAAATCGAAAAAACAAATTTTTGATCTTTTTTTAGCCCCCCCACTTTGACTGTGGTAAGTTTTTTTTTTTTTAATCGATTGGCGATTGATTGGCAGTGTTTGGTACCGCATTGAAATCTTTTGGTAGTTTCGCGTTTTAAAAAGAAAGAATTAATTGTCAACAAATTTTTAACCTTCTTTAGCGCCTCCACTTTTACTGTTGGGGATTTTAAATTCTTTTTTACCAATCGTTTAGTGGTTCATTGGTAATGTTAAAAGCTGTAAGTTATTGAAAATTTTATTTTAAAGCCTTGTGTCCACGATGCTAGAACTGTGTCCGAGTTTCGGTTTAAGTCAATGAAACTGCTACTTTACTGTAAAAGCTGCAAGTTGATTGGCTTAAGCCCGGTGTCCACGATGCAAGAACTGTGTCCAAGTTTCAGTTTAAGCCAATGAAACTGCTACTTTTCTGTAAGAGCTGCAAGATGATTGGCTTAAATTGAAACTTGGACACAGTTCTAGCATCGTGGACACCGGGCTTTAAGCCTTGTGTACACGATACTAGAAATCGGTCCGAGTTTCGGTTTAAGCCAATGAAACTGCTGCTTTTCTGTAAGAGCTGCAAGTTGATTGGCTTAAACCGAAACTCGGACCGATTTCTAGTATCGTGTATGTACACAAGGCTTTAAACTAAAACTCGGACACAGTTCTAGCATCGTGGACACAAGACTTAAAAGCACATTCACAATGAGAGGAATAAGGAATAAGATAAAGGAATAAAGCCCAGTGTCCACGATGCAAGAACTGTGTCCAAGTTTCGGTTTAAGCCAATCAACTTGCAGCTCTTACAGAAAAGTAGCAGTTTCATTGGCTTAAACCGAAACTTGGACACAGTTCTTGCATCGTGGACACTGGGCATAAGGCATGTTGCATCTCACTTTAATGTACATATGTGTACTGAAATACGACATTCCCTTATTCCTTATTCATTTATCTTAGGGTGCCTCCCCATGCAGGACGGAATCTCGGAAAACGGAATCTCGGAATCATTCTGATTGGTTAGTCCCATGAGGCTATTAAATAGCCAATTGACTAACCAATCAGAATGATTCCGAGATTCCGTCCTGCATGGGGAGGCACCCTTATTCTTTATTCCTCTCATTGTGAATGTGCCTCTAAAGCCCGGTGTCCACGATGCAAGAACTTTGTCCAAGTTTCAGTTTAAGCCAATGAAACTGCTACTTTTCTGTAAAAACTGCAAGTTGATTGGCTTAAATCGAAACTTGGACACAGTTCTTGCATCGTGGACACCGGGCATAAAGCCCGGTGTCGACGATGCAAGAACTGTGTCCAAGTTTCGGTTTAAGCCAATGAAACTGCTACTTTTCTGTAAGAACTGCAAGTTGATTGGCTTAAATCGAAACTTGGACACAGTTCTTGCATCGTGGACACCGGGCTTAAGCCTTGTGTCCACGATGCTAGAACTGCGTCCGAGTTTTGGTTTAAGCCAATCAACTTGCAGTTCTTACAGAAAAGTAGCAGTTTTATTGACTTAAGGGTTGTGTACACGGTACTAGAAATCGGTCCGAGTTTCGGTTATAAGCCAATCAACTTGCAGCTCTTACAGAAAAGCAGCAGTTTCATTGGCTTATAACCGAAACTCGGATCGATTTCTAGCATTATGGACACCGGGCTTTAAACCGAAACTCGGACACAGTTCTAGCATCGTGGACACAAGGCTTTAAAATAAAATTTTCAATAACTTACAGCTTTTAACATTACCAATGAACCACTAAACGATTGGTAAAAAAGAATTTAAAATCCCCAACAGTAAAAGTGGAGGCGCTAAAGAAGGTTAAAAATTTGTTGACAATTAATTCTTTCTTTTTAAAACGCGAAACTACCAAAAGATTTCAATGCGGTACCAAACACTGCCAATCAATCGCCAATCGATTAAAAAAAAAAAAACTTACCACAGTCAAAGTGGGGGGGCTAAAAAAAGATCAAAAATTTGTTTTTTCGATTTCCTAAAGAAACGCGAAACCACCAAAAGTTTTTAATACGGTACCAAACACTGCCAATCAATCGCCAATCGATTTAAAAAAAAAAAAATTACCACAGTCAAAGTGGGGGGGCTAAAAGAAGATCAAAAATTTGTTTTTGATTTCCTAAAAAAACGAGAAACTACCAAACGTTTTGAATACGGTACCAAATACTACCAATCAACCACCAATCGATTGGTAAAAAAAAAAGTATCAATAATCCACTTGGGGGGGCTAACTTTGTTGAGGTAGACAGATATGCTGCTCCCTACATCGCATCTTCCGACGCGCCACCTGAGAAAGTGCGCATAAACTACGTCGTTTCGCTCGGTAACCGCACATGGTTTGCGTCCGTGCTATCGGTTCGTGTCCGAACTAGCCAGTTAGGAGGGGATATGCTGTGGCCGCGACGGCCGCGCTCGGCCGGCCCGGGCCCGGCGCACAGTGGAGCCGTTTGCGCGAATCGCGGAAAAAATTATGTTACTTGTAAAATATGCAATGAATGATTATAGAACCTTTCAACGTTGACTTATAAAAATTGCAAAAGTGTATATTTATTAAAAATTAATGATAGGAACAAGTATTTGATTGAAATTAAATAAAAATTCAATTTACATTTAATTTTACGTATAAGAGCAAAGTAATTCTTGCGTTTCATCGCTTAAGTCTAAATTTTTTTTATGTGGTTTACTTCTTAAACTAGTTATTAACGGATCGGATGACACGATAATTGACATCAACCATATTTTTCTTATCTATTGTCTCAAATAGTCTTTGCAGTATGATCTAGTAATTTTTGTAAATTATTTGACGCCGAACTCTCTGTAATATTAATGTCGTCTGGGTAGCAATCCTGTTTTGATTTTTGGATATTTTTATACAATGAAAATATATCGAATCCAATTTTCTTCGTCGCAGCTCTTATTGTTTTATACTGTCGTCTTGATAACTGAGCATCCATTATTAATGCCAGAGCAGTGTTAGCATCAAAACCATTTTTCTGATTTTGTATTTTACTTGAAGCGGCATCGATCATTTGTTGTTGGTAAGCAGCGCGTAATTCGCTTAGTTTCATCCGTTTTGCACGATCACAGCATTCGTCGAAACTCTTTTTCGGTCTGCCTACTGAATAGTTTGATGGCTCAGTTGGAGTAGAACTTGCAACTTCAAATTCGACTTCATCAAAAATACCTTGTAACCATCAAGTACTGTACTTCTTATAGAATCTCGGCTTTGATCATTGCACTGTATTCCATCTTGAATTTAGCTGTGGAAGAAATCGTTTTCTAATCTCCTGCAAAATCTTGTCGAGATAATTGTCTGGAAGATTTGGGTAAGATGTACCAATACATAATTTTAGACGATTCAGATCTTGATCAAGACATGAAAAGCTTTTCCATCTCCTATCAAGAATTAGTCACAGATTTTTTCCATTGTGATCGAGATCTCAATCGTCTAAAATTATGTATTGGTACATCTTACCTAAGTCTTCCAGTCAAGACAAGATTTTGCAGGAGATTAGAAAACGATTTCTTCCACAGCTAAATTCAAGATGGAATACAGTGCAACGATTAAAGCCGAGATTCTATAAGAAGTACAGTACTTGATGGTTACAAGGTATTTTTGATGAAGTCGAATTTGAAGTTGCAAGTTCTACTCCAACTGAGCCATCAAACTATTCAGTAGGCAGACCGAAAAAGAGTTTCGACGAATGCTGTGATCGTGCAAAACGGATGAAACTAAGCGAATTACGCGCTGCTTACCCACAACAAATGATCGATGCCGCTTCAAGTAAAATACAAAATCAGAAAAATGGTTTTGATGCTAACACTGCTCTGGCATTAATAATGGATGCTCAGTTATCAAGACGACAGTATAAAACAATAAGAGCTGCGACAAAGAAAATTGGATTCGATATATTTTCATTGTATAAAAATATCCAAAAATCAAAACAGGATTGCTACCCAGACGACATTAATATTACAGAGAGTTCGGCGTCAAATAATTTACAAAAATTACTAGATCATACTGCAAAGACTATTTGAGACAATAGATAAGAAAAATATGGTTGATGTCAATTATCGTGTCATCCGATCTGTTAATAACTAGTTTAAGAAGTAAACCACATAAAAAAATTTAGACTTAAGCGATGAAACGCAAGAATTACTTTGCTCTTATACGTAAAATTAAATGTAAATTGAATTTTTATTTAATTTCAATCAAATACTTGTTCCTATCATTAATTTTTAATAAATATACACTTTTGCAATTTTTATAAGTCAACGTTGAAAGGTTCTATAATCATTCATTGCATATTTTACAAGTAACATAATTTTTTCCGCGATTCGCGCAAACGGCTCCACTGTGCGCCGGGCCCGGGCCGGCCGAGCGCGGCCGCCGCGGCCGCAGCATATCCCCTCCTAACTGGCTAGTTCGGACACGAACCGATAGCACGGACGCAAACCATGTGCGGTTACCGAGCGAAACAACGTAGTTTATGCGCATTTTCTCAGGTGGCGCGTCGGAAGATGCGACACACAAAAATTGACGAAAAATGCCGGGATGGCCTCTCTCAGGTTTCTCTCTGGTGCGACACACAAAAATTGACGAAACATGCCGGGATGGCCTTTCTCAGGTTTCTCTCTGGTGTAACTTATTTATTTTGAAGCGCCTCTATGTCCACAAAACGTGGACATTGAACTACGTGGCCAATGTCTACGAATATGTAGGTAATGTCCACGATTTTGTGGTGCTCTTCCGTGCTATGTCTTCGATGACTTCGTGGTATTGTCGGTGTTGTCGGTCATTGGTGGTTCGTGTCCGTGCTAATGGTTCATGTCCGAACTACCCAGCTGGAGGGAATGTGCTGGCCGCGGCGGCCGCGCTCGGCCGCAGATTAATAGACAGATAGCCAATGGCCCCTCAAAAGTCGAGACCAGCCGTTCCGTGCCTTGCGTACCAACACACTTTGCCCCTTACCGACAGACTTTGCCCCTAGGTTTGAGTCCAGACTAAATCACATTACCACAGATTAATCCCGAGCAGAAATTCGGTCAGGCATACCTGATGCACGATCAGGACCTTACCATGTGAAGGTAAGGTGTGCCTGAAAGGGTTTTCCTGAAATCACCCTTATCTGGACCTGAATAAATACTAATAGGGCGCCCCTGATAAAAATTGCCTGATGTCATCCTAATCAGGACCTGAACAAACAGTAATAGGGTGCGCCTGATAAGGATTACATAATAACACCCTTATCTGGACCTGAATAGGTACTAATAGGGCGCACCTGATAAAAATTGCCTGATGTCTTCCTAATCAGGACCTGAACAAACAGTAATAGAGTGCGCCTGATAAGGATTACATAATAACACCCTTATCTGGACCTGAATAGGTACTAATAGGGCGCACCTGATAAAAATTGCCTGATGTCATCCTAATCAGGACCTGAACAAACAGTAATAGAGTGCGCCTGATAAGGATTACATAATAACACCCTTATCTGGACCTGAATAAGTACTAATAGGGCGCACCTGATAAAAATTGCCTGATGTCATCCTAATCAGGACCTGAACAAACAGTAATAGAGTGCGCCTGATAAGGATTACATAATAACACCCTTATCTGGACCTGAATAGATACTAATAGGGCGCCCCTGAAAAAAATTGCCTGATGTCAACCTAATCAGGACCTGAACAAACAATAATAGAACGCGCCTGATAAGGATTACATAATAACATTCTTATCTGGACCTGAATAGGTACTAATAGGGCGCCCCTGATAAAACTTGCCTGACCCTGGTAAAAATTACCGTTAGAAACAGTTAGAAACAGATAGAATTTCTGACGGTATGTAACGGAATCCTATCCGCTGTAACTGCAAGCTTGAAAAGAAAATTCTAGCCCTATCCGTTTCTGTAAGCAGCACTATTGTATCTGCAAATACAGACAGAAAATGTAACGACGTATAACTGTATCTAATGGAAATCTATCGGCATACAGCATCTATAAGCTTTTGCAATAGAAAAACTTGTCTGTTTCTGTCCGCATTCTGTACGCATCAGATGCTGACGGTATCTATCCGTAATTGCGGATACCGCATCCATCTGTATCTGTACGCAATGTCGACCTATAGGAATTTATCTGCAACTACGGATACGAATCCTGTCTGTTTCTATCCGCATTCTGTACGCATCAGATGCTGACGGTATCTATCCGTAATTGCGGATACCGCATCCATCTGCATCTGTACGCAATGTCGACCTATAGGAATTTATCTGCAACTACGGATACGAATCCTGTCTGTTTCTATCCGCATTCTGTACGCATCAGATGCTGACGGTATCTATCCGTAATTGCGGATACCGCATCCATCTGCATCTGTACGCAATGTCGACCTATAGGAATTTATCTGCAACTACGGATACGAATCCTGTCTGTTTTTATCCGCATTCTGTACGCATCAGATGCTGACGGTATCTATCCGTAATTGCAGATACCGCATCCATCTGCATCTGTACGCAATGTCGACCTATAGGAATTTGTCTGCAACTACGGATACAAATCCTGTCTGTTTCTGTCCGCATTCTGTACGCATCAGATGCTGACGGTATTTATCCGTAATTGCGGACACCACATCCATCTGCATCTGTACGCAATGTCGACCTACAGGAATTTATCTGCAACTACGAATACGAATCCTGTATGTTTCTATCCGCAGTCTGTACGCATCAGATGCTGACGGTATCTATCCGTAATTGCGGATACCGCATCCATCTGCATCTGTATGCAATGCCAACCTATAGGAGTCTGTCTGTAACTACGGATACGATTTCTGTCTGTTTCAGATAGGAGTTGAATTTTTTTTTCAACGTTGCTGTTAGAGCGAATAGGATTTCGTTAGATATTACCAGCGACTATATAACAGCAACGTTGAAGAAATATTCAACTCCTATCTGAAACAGACAGGAATCGTATCCGTATAGTTACAGACAGATTCCTATAGGTTGGCATTGCATACAGATGATACAGATGCAGATGGATGCGGTATCCGCAATTACGGATAGATACAGTCAGCATCTGATGCGTACAGAATGCGGACAGAAACATACAGGATTCGTATCTGTAGTTGCAGACAAATTCCTATAGGTCGACATTGCGTACAGATGCAGATGGACGACGATTCGCGACGACGCCGCTAGGCGGCGCATAATGGAAAGCGTTTCTCACATTTAAAATACAACCAGCCATAATATATAAGCAGGCGTTCTGTCAGGCGACAACCAGAAAAATTACAGTGTCGTAACTGGAGGAATCCCTTCTCCTGGCGTTTAAAGGTAGAATCTACCTGATAGCTACAAACCTCCCACAATGTACATGTATTTGCAGTAATAAGAAATGAATAAAATGCATTTGCAGTTAGAAACGGATAGAGCGGGCAAATCATAATTGCATGCAAATGCAGATAGATATCCTGCCTGGTTTTGCAATCAAATGCGGATAGACATTCAAAACTGGTTGCGTATAGAAACGGATAGGATTCGTAATTACGTTTGCGCATAGATTCGGATAAGTTCCGTTGCGTATAAATGCAGATAGATATTCTGTCAGGTTCCGCAATCAGATGCAGATAGACATTCAAAACTGGTTGCGTATAGAAACGGATAGGATTCGTAATTACGTTTGCGCATAGATTCGGATAAGTTCCGTTCCATTAGGAATCAGTTAGATGCAGTTAGCCTTTCCCCACCGTTTTTGCGTACACAGTCTTATAGAATCTGCAACACTTTTTATCTGTTTCTATCCGTAATTGCAGGGAAAGAAACGCATAGTAAAGCAGTCAGAAACGGATAGAATGCACGTTCTATCCGTTTCTAACGGTAATTTTTACCAGGGGATGTCATCCTAATCAGGATCTGAACAAACAATAATAGAACGCGCCTGATAAGGATTATCTAATATCTTCCTGTAAAGATTACCTAATATATATGACTTTTATTAATGCCTGCCCGATAAATTTTTAAAAAAGAATAACGTATATTAATATATTGTATATATACATAATATATATATAAAACAAGATATATATAATTATCTATAAACTATGTTTATATGTTTTTTCTTGTGTATAATTTTTGTACGTATATACATCAGAAAAAATAATAATAAAAAGAAATAAAAAATAATTAAAAGAATAATTTTTGCATTGTTTCTTTTATAAAAAGTAAAGTTTGAAAAAATTGGAAAAAATAGCTCATATGTCACTATCATTCATTCTGGAAATGCTGTAGTTTTCTCAATATTTGAGATATTGATCTATTTCTAATTCTATTATATATTTTTCAGTTTTTTCTATATACCCCTGTTTTATATATAATTCTTTAAAATTTGGTTAATCAGTTCTTGAGTTATAGAAATTTCAGTAAACTTGACTGTTTTTTAACAGAAATTTTAAGGAATTATAAATAAATGAATAAATAAATAAATACTAATAATTAAACATACAATAAAATACAAGTTTCCTCATAGAGGAGCTTTATGAGCGAGGGTTTTTACTTGCACACTTAAAAACTATAAGGAAGCAATGTGTAGGTTTCTATACTTGCACACTTAAAAACTATGAGAAAGCAATGTACAAGTTTTTATTTGCACACTTAAAAACTATGAGGAAGCAATGTGCAAGTTTCTACTTGCACACTTTTTAAATGCATGAATATCTAAAATATACATACATTACATTAATAATATAAAATATGAGGTACCTTAGAGCAATTTTTTAACATTTTTCAATAGCAATAACTCGGTGAAAAATCATCATAGACAAATGATTAAAAAAGCATTTTAAAGCTTGAAATTTCAACTTTAACACGCTGTCAATAGTTTTTTTAAAATTTGCTTATCTTTCTTGTTCTGTGTTTTAAAAAAAAACACATTGTTTTTTCTTTAAAATTATGTATTTTTGACGCTCCACGGTTCGATAAAAAAATTCGACTCAAGTTCCATAAACTACAACAGTGGTTTTTACAATTTTATTCATCTTTTTTGTTGCTAACATAACAAAAACAGTGTAACGCAATATTTTACATTAGTAGGTTAGTTTACAGTAGACTTATATATTTAATATATGTCATGAATAATATTGCTGAGAAACGGAAACGCTTATTAACAAATATGCGCGTGCAACGTTTTCGCAAGCGCCGTAAATTAATAAACTCGAACAATATCGAGAATAATAATACGGAAGAGAATGATAATAATACGGGTAGTGTTTGTAAATTCTCAAGAAATAACTCAAACATTCCAAGTAATATAAATTATGAAATTTATGAAGAATCATGTGACATTTTACCTATTAATAAAGATAAAGACCAAAACATTCCAAGTGATATAAATCATGAAATTTATGAAGAATCATATGACATTTTATCTATTAATGAAAATAAAGAATTTTATACAAACTGTGAAAACAACTCTTCGAATGTGAGTAATGTTAATGAAGTAGATATTACACTAAATCTGTTCTTTGCAGTTGAACTTGCTGCACTAGTTCAGAGTTTATCTTTTTTACACCACATTGGAAGGAAAAGGATGAACTCTGAACTAGTGCAGCCAGTTCAGCTGTAAAGAACAGACCAACTGATATTACGTTTATGCGATGAGAGCCTTGAGCCATTCGCCGTTTACGCGAGATATTAGCACGAGAAGTATTTGTTAATTTGAGTAACTTGCTTCAATTATCTTATCGTAAGTCACGGCTAGAGACCCCCGTTTACGCGGAGTGAATTATCATAAGTTACGATAATTTGAGTAAGTTACTACAGAAGTAACGCTCGCGTAAACGTAGTTTGAGAGAAATAATAATTTTTTTTTAAATTTTGTTGATTTAATAAAATCGGAAGATTGTATGTTGCCAAGCAAAATTGTTTTGTTGATTCTACAATATTTTTCTTTCAGTGTAATGAAGACAGTGATGATAACGCAAAATATAACGAATTGGAACAATTAATGGAACAAACAAGTAATACAACTTATTTATTACGGCAATGGGCCCTTCAATATAAAATAAATCATAATTGTCTCGATGATCTGCTTAAAATATTACGCATAAAGTGCTTACCTGATCTTCCAAAGTCAGCAAAATCGTTTTTGAAAACAATGTCCGCAGAATATTGTATTGAAAACATTTCTGAAGTTCAGGAAGGTCAATTTGTGTATTTTGGAATAACTAGATATCTCCAAACAACGATTAACACAAATTTACACGTACAAAATATAATAGAGTTACTCATTAATATCGATGGTGTGCCACTTTTTCATTCTAGTAGCAAACAATTATGGCCAATCTTATGCAAAGTATATTTTCAACCTGATGTATATGAACCATTCCCGGTAGCAATATATTGTGGCAATCATAAACCATGTAATATACATAAATATTTTGAACGTTTTATTGAAGAAATGATTAATTTATATCGCGAAGGTATTTTAATAAAGGAAAAGCGGTTCCATGTTCGTATAAAAGCATTTATATGCGACAGACCAGAGCGTTCTTTAATTAAATGTGTTAAGAACCATGGCGGATATCACGCTTGCGAACGCTGTAATGTTCCTGGAATAAGAGTGAATAAACGCGTTATTTACCTCTTAAATAATAATCGCCAACGAACTGATCAATCATTTCGTGATGAAGAAGATCCTTTGCATCATACAGGAATATCGCCACTCATCTCATTATCTGAAGTAAATATGGTGACGATGTTTATACTTGATTTCATGCATTTATGTTGTCTCGGTATAATGAAGAAGATGTTTGTGGATTTTTGGCTTAATAGTAAATCAGCACAGAAACTCAGTAATGCTACAAAATTAATACTTACGCAAAATTTACTTAAATTACAAAATCAAGTACCAGAAGAATTTCAAAGAACTACGCGATCAATTACTGAAATAGCTAAATGGAAAGCTACTGAATTTCATTTCTTTTTATTATATTGCGGGCCAATTGTTCTTAAAAAAATGTTTATCTGAAAATACATACAAACATTATCTACTACTACACGTAGCTTGTCGCATATTGTGTTCTCCAGAAACTGCTGTAAAGTGCAATGAGCATGCAAAATTATTTCTTTATCATTTTGTTGATGCAGCGCGTCAATTGTATGGCGAAGAAGTTCAAGTATTAAATGTACATAGTCTTGTTCATTTAGCTGACGATGCAGTTAATATGCAATGTTCTCTTAGTGAAATTACTGCTTTTCCATTCGAAAATACTCTTGGAAAAATAAAAACTTTTATAAGAAGTGGTAATCGCCCACTAGCACAATTATGTCGCCGTATCCATGAAAGGTTTTTTATTTCTGAAAAAAAGGTTACTATTCCTTTATCTGTTGAAATATTGAAAAAAAAAGAAAAACAAAATAAATCAAGTATTTATATAAAAAAGATACGATATAAAAATGCTATTATTACAACAAAATCTCCAAATAATACTGTGATTCTATCGAATGGAAAGATCTTACAAGTAAATAGTATATATACTCATTTAGATGAAAGTGAAGTTCAAATCAGTGGAATTATTTTAAAGATTGTAAAAGCAATGTTTGAATATCCGTGTAATTCATCAACATTAAAAATGTGGAGAGTAAAAAAAGGATCGGATATAATTGTGACGCAACCTCTGTCAAATGTATTGCAAAAAATGGTCACATTTTTTATCAATGATAACGACAAAGAAAAAATATATACAATGCCTCTTCTTCATATGTAAGCAGCAAAAATAATGGCATTATGTATATAATAATTCTATGTAATGAGGTAAGCAGGTACTATTTAAATAGTATTAAATATTAATGTTAATATCTATTAATAATAAATTTTAACACAATAAATCTACAGGACACCGAAAATTTATCGAAGATGTACAATAGGAATAAAATTTGTTAGTAACTGAATTTTATTTATGTATTTACAAATTTGCGATAGAAGTTGTTGGCCATGCTGTGCAGACACGTTTTTAGAGCCGTCGCTTTGTTCCACGAGTTTACAATTTTAATAGTTCTTTCGTTCTTAATTATAATCACCGTTTGACTCACATAACATGTAAGTTTAGCCTCATCAATTTTAATTCGTTAACTCGGCATATAGGGTAACTGGGGTGAATATGCCACACTTAAGAAAAATATAATTTTTTTCCTATTTCTGTTTCTTTTGGAGATATCTTTGCATATACTGGTCTTCTTTTTCCTTCTTTTATCTGTTATGTACATATGGTTTTAATGAAAAATTTTGATTGTTTACTATCAAAAAGAAAGAAATACAAAAGTGTTGCAAAGTGGGAGTAATATGCTACATGGGAGTAATATGCCACATAGTATGGGGTAATATGCCAAATATACAAACATGTATAGTAATCTAACTTTAGAAGAAGAAGAAAAAATTATTGGCTAAAATTCTAAAATTCTAAAAAGTGGCGTTGTCATACTGTATTTACTCCATAAAAACTATAATACTGACAGGAAGTAAGTAAAACTTGGGCAAAACGTCAGATATAATATTTTTAACAATTTCACAGTATTTATAACAACGCTCATAGCCGTAGCTTTGTTAAACATAACGAGTGGCATATTCCCCACACTGGCATATTTATTCACCCCAGTCACCCTAATATGACTGCAACTTGTATTATTTTTCTTCTAATAGATTTTTAACTTATTGCGGGCACAATGAATATTAATTGTTATTCGGTACGAACGTTATCCTTTTATTCTACAAACACTTGATAAAACTGTTTAATAAATTGCCAATTACGTCGCTCAAAAGAATTTGTATGAAATAATAATAATAATATATAATTAGTATCTATTAATATTTTTGATAGTATTTAATTATTTACAATGTTACAATTATTAACAATTTATTTTAATTTATCCGTGCTTACACCTCTTGTCTTGCTGTGATAAACGACGATCATCGAAGCAGTGTTGCTATGCGATCCGGCTAACACCGTTGACAAGAAATCATTTAAGAGTCAATAGTGAGAAAGAGTTTTTAGTTTAATTTGTTAACGATGGCAAAAAACTACAAATTTAAATTGGTGGAATTTATAGATGAAGGGAACGATATCACAAAAAGTATTGATATTGTTCCAACAGAGTGGATTACATATGACGATAAGACACATGATTTATTCACGAAATTTATTCCGGATTGTTCTAAACAAAATGTTGCTGAATTGAAAAATCGCGTCGAAGGTGGAAAGTCTCCATTAAAATCTTGGCCGCGGTTCCGTATTGCAGTGAAAGGTTATGCTGGTAAATAAAGAAAATTACTTAATGTATATGTTATATTATATTATTAATGTATTATAAATAGCCTACAAAAAAAATATCTTGTGCTGTAAGTCTAACTAAGTTATTCTTTATGTATTTTGAGTCGCTGATTACAAATTTGACGTCAGAATTGCTCCACGCAATGGCGTGAAGGAGCAATTTTGACGTCAGATTTGTAATCAGCGACTCAAAATACATAAAAATAGCCTAGTCAGATCACAGAGTACTTTTTTGTGGGCCTGTGTAATTATTCTTTTATAATTCAGATACATACAATCATGCTGAACAAAAATTATTAAAACTGAAAGATGCGACATATACGACATACGGTTTCACTACGGATAATGATGAGGTAGAAAATGCAAGGAAGGAACTTAAACAAAAGGAACTATATATGTTAAAAGAAAAAAAGAAAGTGAAGGGTACTGCATGTGACGCATTGAAAATGCCTGCTATTGATTTAGAAAAACCGACTCAATCTTCTGATCATACAAATGTTACATCCGGGGTGAAATCGGGACGTCGGAGTGGGTTTGAGTGCACCGAAATGTTTAAACCGTGGGAAATTCTTGGGCGAAACCCGCAGGTAAGTATGATTCTTTTGTTTGTATTTCGTTCACGTCTCGTGTCGCGCTACACTCTCGGAGGATGAGTCGGATTTTCTGCGTTAATGTTTCTACTCGCGTGATTCTAGGTTTCTTAACTTGGTGGGCAGCCGGAGACGGTGGTCGCGATTTGGAGCCGTCTTGAAGATCGGTGTGAGCCTCGGATGTTACCGGGTGTGAAGGAAGGTTACAAAATATACTGGGGTCGAATTCACCGCCCGTATGGTAGGCGCGCCGAAGCCTTTTCAGCTGGTGGGCCTGTCCGGACCGCCTCGAGCGTACCAGCATTGGTGACGACTTACCTTACGATAATTTCTTATAATTCTAATTTCTGTTAAAGTGTGCGTGTCGACTTCCTCCGTGCTGATGTCTTACGCAATCCTGTGTGGTTATGTCCTTGTGGCAGTGTGAAATTGTGGCTGTAGTCCTTAGGGGTAGTGTGTAATGATTTGCTCGATTGTCGATATTCTTTAATCTAATTTTATTATATAATATTAGAAACGAGGAAAAATCAGCGGAAATCAGAGAACGCCCTGGGAGAGGCGCGCATCTGTGTAAGGACTTCGCGAGAACGCCCTGAGAGAGGCGCGCATCGGCTCGAGGATCTATCGAGAACGCCCTGAGAGAGGCGCGCATCGACTGGAAGAGTCGGGTTTAAATTCTGAAGGTAAGTAGAAAGAAATTATTTGGATAATACGTTGCAACCAATTTATTGTAAACCACACTTTGCTTCCTTTTTACAGGTAGTATCGCGGGTGCGTCGACAACGGTGCGTGCTGCGAGGAAGTGCCGCGTTTCGCGCTCGCGGGCAAGTTCGATCGCGAGATACGCGCTCGCGGCTAAGTTCGATCGCGAGACACGCGCTCGCGGCTAAGTTCGATCGCGAGATACGCGCTCGCGGCTAAGTTCGATCGCGAGATAGGCGCTCGCGGCTAAGTTCACCATCAGCTCACGTTGCTCTCGGATAATGTGAAGTCGAAATGTCGGAACCGAATGTGAAAATCGAAAAGTCGAAACTGAAGTGAAGTATCCGGCCCGCTGGGCCTGTATTTATACCCCGCAATTCGGTGGGGTCCCGGGGTAAGGGACTAGGGTTCACGCGGATACGTACGTGAGAGCGTCACGCGAAAATCGCGTGATTTTCCGAGAGCGACGTGTGCCGGTACATTCAATGGATGTAGCACGCTTAATAAACGATTTAATCAAAATAAATGCTGTTTAGTTATTTCCGCATTCCTTCCATTATATTATTCGTTAACTATAGTGCGATACTTATAATATCTATAATACCTATATATATATTTATACTTATGACATATATTATACCTTAGCTATAATGCGATACTTTATAATATCATTAACGTACATTTCATTATTTATTTCTCAATAATGTCGACATTATCAGCCGTATGTGCGCTCGCGAAACGAACAAGCGACAATATTACGCGCTGTTCGTTACACAAACATTGAATCATGTACGTGCAATATGGAAAATACTTAACACATTCGTAGCAGAGTGTAAAATCTATATTTACTTTTTTCTGGTTATTTATTCTTTCCATATTAAATTATTGCGTCAACCTTCCGAATGCATACATTTTTTCGACACTTTTTCACTGAATACGTAGACTTTGTGTTTTTCCAAAACTGTTTTTCTTACTTAAAACTATTTTCCTATTTAAAACTATTTTCTTTAAAACTATTTTCCTCACTTAAAACTATTTTCTTCACTGATTCAGTTCTGCGCAACGGAGTTTCAAAAATCGACTGATTGGCCTTTCAGTGACGGAGTTGACCGGACGAGTTTGCGTACAGCTTTCTCATTCTATTCGTATCATTCTACTCTAATAAAGCATATACATACTAATTTTGTGCTTGTAGCTTTTCTTAGGTGTGGAAAGAAATCCTTTTGTATAATTTCGCTCATTTTGATTCCTCATAGAGTTTTCGTGAAAAAAATTTGTTTTCAGTTTTTTTTGGCAATATGTTTTAAATGTTTTAAATGTTTTAAATGTTTTAATTCAACACCAATCTATCTTTAATGATACTCTATCTATAATAAAAAAAAGTGTGCAAGTAGAAACCTGTTTAAGTGAGCAAGTAGAAACTTGCACATTGCTTCCTTATAGTTTGTAAGTGTGCAAGTAGAAACCTGCACATTGCTTCCTCTATGAGGAAGCCAAATTATTTTTTATTGTACAGGGCTTAAGTCCTGTGCACTGTGTCCTGTGTGTCACTTGGTAGAAAGCACCCTATATCACACGTCTCCCTTCTTTTTCTACGAGCATATCTTTTTTATTACTTTGAGATTATTTTCTCTCTCTCTCTGCCATTGTACATGTACACCTTCACACTCATACACTCAATTCACTATAGCATATGTGACAAGTTATACAAGTATGGCCTGCTTCAGCTTCCCGCTACCCTCATTGTCTCTAGTACGTTAGTTCTATCTGTGACATCTTTCCTTCGTTTTTTTAATCTTTCAATTGTGTACATTGCAAACGTACGTACGTACGTACGTACGGCGGCAGATATTAAATTATAGCTTTAATACATAGGTATAGTATTATATTAAATAGTATTTATAGTTATATTATTCTTTTTTTATAACAATATTATATTTTATTTAATATTTTGTATACATAATTAATATTTACATAATTACATATTAAAATAATTATATATTTTATATTTCTTATTTATTTTGATCCAAATATTTTTCCTTTCATGGTGAAGCATGTGACGTTTCTATTGCAAATAATAAAACACAGATGGAAAATATTAAAAAACAATCTAGTCAGAACAAACATATATCTGAAGAATCAGAGCTCAGTAGCCCCAATAGCAATAACGAATTTAGCGATTTAGAAAGCGACAGTGATACAATTAAACGTAAAACTGTTAATAATACTGTTAATAAAAAACGTAAAACTGTTAATAATAATTCGAGTAACATTACTCATGAATTTTTTTCTGATTCTGAAAACAATATTTTACATAAGAAAAAGAAAACTGATATTGAAAAAAAAATGAGGAAACAACTAATGCTGAAAACAATTTGATTGACATTGACGAAGCTAATAGTAAGAAATACATAGATTAAATTTTACAATAAAATAATTTTGATAAATAATTGTCATAAACAAATCCGCGGGGACACAGACGGCCAATTCTCATGTTGCTACCCCCACCGCTATTTCCCTTATCTCCGGCGCCGTCGCCCGCGAAGGCGCCGAGCCTCGCGAGTGGGAATAGTGGTGGGGGTAGCAACTGAGAATCGGCCGTGTTCCCGCGGATTGCGAGCTCTGAATTAAAATGTAATCGTATATATGTATAATTTTAACAAATAAATTATTTTGTAGAATTGTCTGTGCACGAATTAATACTAAAATGCTATCGGAATTTATCCGTATAAATAGCAAGACTTGCAGGACAAATCACAGAAATTAAAATAATACAGGACGAGATCGTTTCTTCGGATCCTATCAAAATGCACAGAAAATCTTCAAATTTCAAAAAATTAGATGACTTCTTAAAGAAGGAAAAAATCGAATCGATTCCTTTCAAAACATTGGAATTTTTTAAAGTTTTTGATGCTGAATTAAAAAAAGATGAAGCTTTTCGTGAAGATCTTGTAAGTAAATATAACAACATCAGAATGTGCATAATATATATATATATATGGGACATTCCATGTCAACCGGAACAACGCCGTGGCCAAAATTTGAGTGAGTTTAAAAATTTTTTTTAGGGTGCAAAATTTATGTAAACATATAAGCTTTCGAATACCGAGAGCGCATTTGAAAAAATTTAAAATGGCGGCCTTAGTATGGCACCTAGAATGCATAATAAAAAGTTATAACTTAAAAATTGTAATTGAAAAAAATATGGTCATATTCTGCGTCAAATTTGAAGTATAAATGCCCTCTTGCAATTTTTCGATATAACGCATCCTTTTCGAGATAAAAATTTATTAATATCGAAGTGCTGATTAAACTTGGAAGACATGTAACTTGTGCACGTGATAGTAGGTTTTGGGGTCACTGAAAACAAATCTGATATGTCAGGTGTGTGTGTGTGTGTGTGTGTGTGTGTGTGTGCGTGCATGCGTGCGTGCGTGCGTGCGAGCGTGCGTATTAATTAGTATCTCCCGTAACAGACCGCCTTTTAGTATTTTTCTCGGTTCTTATACGTGGCCAATTACTTGCACGCATGCATGCACGTGCACACACACGCAGATGCACGCACGCACGCACGCACGCACGCACACACACACACACACACACACCTGACATATCAGATTTGTTTTTAGTGACCCCAAAACCTACTATCACGTGCACAAGTTACGTGTCTTCCAAGTTTAATCAACACTTCGATATTAATGAATTTTTATCTCGAAAAGGATGCGTTATATCGAACAATTGCAAGAAGGCATTTATACTTCAAATTTGACGCAGAATATGACCATATTTTTTTCAATTACAAATTTTAAGTTATAACTTTTTATTATGCATTCTAGGCGCCATACTAAGGCCGCCATTTTAAATTTTTTCAAATGCGCTCTCGGTATTCAAAAGCTTATACGTTTACATAAATTTTGCACCCTAAAAAAATTTTTTAAACCCATTCAAATTTTGGCCACGGCGCTGTTCCGTTTGACATGGAATGTCCCATATATATATATATCCTTTTTATGTAATATGTAGGTTTGTTCGCGTCGCATACTCCAATATACACCATCAGAGAGCACTTGGATTATGGGTAAAAGGTGGCGATTGGAGCAGATTAGTTTTTGGAGTGCGTTGGAGTGAGTACGAGCATGGTGGGGCATGCGACATGAACAAACCTTATAATAGATAAATAATATGATTAAAGCGGGGAACACATTACTTTTGCATATCGCATAACACGTAAACATAAGAAAACTGATTGGTCTATTTCCTTATGCACATGTGTATGGACCAATCAATTTTCTTATGCTTACGCATTATGCGTTGTGCAAAAGTGTGTGCTCCCCGCTTCACCGAGTGGCGATCGTGGCGCAGAGAAAGGTGCGCTGCTCTGACGAGCCGAAGATCCAAGTTCAAATCTGACCAAAATCCGTCGGTGTTTTTATTCGATCGCCACCAGCGTTAAAATAGGTCCCATATATTCTTATCCAGATATATGCAGAAAGGGTCACGAGCGCTCGGCCATGAGCGAAAATGACTAAGATGATGATGAAATATGATTATGATGATATGTTATTCATTTCCTTTCGTTACAGAAAAATTGTATGTGGAGTTCAATAGATGCATCTCAACCTGTAATGAAAGCTATAACTAAAATTCTTAAAAAATTTATGTCTCGCGATGTCGTTCTAAGCTACACAGCCAAAAAGCCCAAAGGTTGCAAGAAAGCAATTAAAGATACTGCTTTTGGTGAATGCATGAAAGGTAGATTTTTGTTTATTAATTTCGTTCATTAATTTAAACGCATGAGATATAAAATTAGAACTGCAATATTAATTTCAATTAAAATACTGTTCCTGATATATGCGCAGCGTTAACTTTATATGTTTAAAAAATAGATAGAATTTTTTTACGAAAATTTAATACGTTTAGTACGAATGGCCGGTTTTTCCCGAATTTTTTTAAACAGATGGAAATATTTATTACCTAAATCGGAACAAAGTACATCATAATATTCATGATTTAAGGTATAAAACTTTTGTTATGTCAAAAAATTTCAAAATGGCGGCGCTGCAGCTGCTTGAAGTCGGCTCCTCATCGGATTTGCGTCGTGCAACGCGCTCAGGTGCTCTAATTAACTGAAATAAATAACCAAAGTTTTTTTGTTAAAATGCGTTCATATGCTTTGCATGAACCTGAATTTAAAAAAAAATTAAAAATTAAAAATTTAGGACCATTTTGAAAAAAACGGTACTTTTAATTTTTTCTTCAAAATGGTCCTAAATTTTTAATTTTTGATTTTTTTTTAAATTGAGGTTTATGCAAAGCATATGAACGCATTTTAACAAAATAACACTTTGGTTTTTTTATTTCAGTTAATTAGAGCGACCTGAGCGTTGCACGGCGCAAATTCAAGAAAAGCAACCGCTGCGCCGCCATTTTAAAATTTTTCGATATAAAAAAATTTTATAATAACCTTAAATCATAAATAGTATATGATGTATTTTGTTCCGATTTAATAAATCTTTCCATCTGTTTAAAAAAAATCGGAAAAAGACGGCCGCGTTTACTTGACCCTCCCCCCTTAAGTAGCACTTAATTAGTACTCAATTATAGTGTACTTGTTTTTTATGTAGGACCATTTTCTGATATTGGGATTTTCAGTCGTGACGTCACAAGGCCAAGATGGCTGGCCTATTCCTGAAAGTATTAAAGCTGTCATATGTAAACACATATAAAGCTTGTGTTTTTCATAAATAATTAATAAAATAACGGTGTTTGTAATAAAAAAAAGTGCGATGGGTGAACACCTAGAAGACAGAGGGGCAAGGTTTTCCCCTAGAGACACAAAAAATCGCGATTCTTGCTGTGCATTTGGCTGCAAAAGCTATGGATTAAAAAATACCTCTGTGCGATTCCACATGTTTCCACTTAAAGGAAAGTTCTATACTGAGAAAAAAGACATGTTTGAAAATATAGAGAAGATTGATGTTCGAAAAGAATGGGAGAGTTTTGAAAATAGCCAAACCAGAATTGATAACCAAAAAGTGGGCAGTGTGTTCTTCGTACTTTGACAGGAGTGACTAAAACGTTTTGCCTGGCAAGTCAATATGATAATAACTGAACAATAACAAGTAAAATATATTCACTAAATGTTAATAAGTAATATTAGTTATAATAAATTGTATACTAAATGTAGTATGTAAAAACAATTCACCGATTTTTTGAAGGCAAAAATATTTTAAACACTCCTGTTATCAATTGAAGATTAATCTTCAATTGATAAATAATAACAATTAATAATAACAATTAATAATAATAACAATTAATTAATAATAACAAATAAAATTTTCACCCATCGCACTTTTTTTATCACAAACACCGTTATTTCATTAATTATTTATGAAAAACACAAGCTTTATATGTGTTTACATATGACAGCTCTAATACTTTCAGGAATAGGCCAGCCATCTTGGCCTTGTGACGTCACGACTGAAAATCCCAATAAGGGGGTCCAGCTTAATAGCAAGCTGGACCCCCCCATTTTTACGCGATTTTCTGCGAAACGGTTCGAGCACCAAAATTCGGACTAGAGCACTTAATTAGCACCTAAATAGCACTAAATTTTTTACCTAGTGCGAACTTTATTTGCGCTAGTGAGGGATCCAGCTTAATAGAGGTCCATTTCTGCGCTCGCCGCAGTGACTAACTCTTAAATGCATTCTGCCCTCGCCGCAGTGACTACTGTCAAAGTGCATTCTGCGCTTAGCGCTGTTTATAATGTGCCATGCAAATAAAATATACGCTCGCTCATCTATTCGAATTAGTGTCATCTTGTGCACTGTGTTCATATACAAGAATTCGTACAAATGGAGTAAATTGCGTAAATTAATAGCAAATTGTTGCCAATTTGGCATTAAACTCACTCACTTACAAAGAACTTTGCCCATTTTTATAAAGGTTTTAAGCCTCTCGCGTCTAGTAACGAGACTTAAAATGAAAGGTTATTGTTAAAAAATCAAAATATTTCTGTATAAACATAATCTTTTATTGTAAGTTAATACCGTTTAGAGATACACTCTTTGAAAAATTAGAAAAATGTACGAAATGGCTTTGTTTTATTCGATTTTTCGACGTCCTAGGCATCTCCCTGTGATTACGGATAATAAACTATTTTAATATATCAATTAAGTACTTTTTACAAATAAATTTGTTACACTGATTCAGCTAATTGCAAGTTTTTGGATGTGAGTCAGGGATATTCAAAATAATTGATTGTATTCATTACCACCATCTATCACCACGGAGAAATGGATGCCGAGAAATCGAATGAAAGAATGCTATATAATATATTTTTCTAATGTTTCAAAGAACCTATAGTGTATATATCTCTAAACAATGTCAACTTAGAGGATTATGTCTGTAGAATATTCTGATCCTCTAACAATAATTTTTTATTTTAGCAAAGTCTCGTTGTTAGACGCGAGGGTTCTAAAATAGACAGGGGTTCTTTGTGGCAAATCCAATCTATATATACAATAAATACAAATGTCCTGACTGACTGACTCACTCACTCACTCACTCACTCACTCACTCATCAACGCCCAGCCCAAACCCCTGAACCGAATTTTTACCAAAAGTATATGAAATAGGGGTAAAATTTTCTGGGGAGTTCCACTAAGAAGGGATTTTTAGAAATTCGAGCCCTAACGGGGTGAAAAGAAGTAAAATGTGTTTTCACGGATTCTTTAATATCGTTCAGCCTAAACTCCTGAACCGAATTTTTACCAAAAGTATATGAAATAGGGGTAGAATTTTCCGGGGAGTGCTATAAAGTGTATGATTTTTCGTTACCGATCTTTTTGAAAACCGGTTTTTTTAATTTTTTAAATTTTTCGGGAAATAATTGATTGAATCTCAAAAAATTATACATGAAGAAGGAGTAGAATTTCTCGGAGAGAGCTATAAAATGTACTATTTTTTGTTACCGATTTTTTTGAAAACCGGTTTGGAATGAGGGGGAAAAGGGAGGGAGGAAGAAAGAGGGAAAGAGAGGGACAGACAGGGAGAGAGAGAGGGAGAGGGAGAGAGAGAGAGAGAGAGAGAGAGAGAGAGAGAGAGAGAGAGAGAGAGAGAGAGAGAGAGAGAGAGAGAGAGAGAGAGAGAGAGAGAGAGAGAGAGAGAGAGAGAGAGAGAGAGAGAGAGAGAGAGAGAGAATTTCCCGGGGAATGCTATAAAGTGTACTATTTTTTGTTACCGATCTTTTTGGAAACCGGTTCCGAATGACCGAATCTCAAAGAATTGTACATAAAGTAGAAGTTGAATTTACCGGAAAGTGCTATCAAGTATATAATTTTTCGTTACCGATCTTTTTGGAAAGAGACTATTTGTGTATCTTAATACACATGTTCTTCGGGGCAAAACCCGACGGGGCATGCTAGTTATCAATAAAGTGAAACGTGATATAAAATAATGTAAAATCTCATAAAGTGAGAGAATGTAAATGTAATGTTTTATTATAAAATAACAATAAATATTTTAAAATTACAAAATTTTCCTATACTTATCTTCCCGATAAATCATGTAATGGTCATCACCTGCGATAATGTTTAAAACTTCCAAAGAACTTTGTTCCCAATTGCAAATAACACTTAATATAATACTAAAAAGCAACATACATTAAAATATGTTTAACGCATTACATTTGTTTTGCTTTTTTACTTAACTTTTGCATATACTTACAATAATAGATTGGGCAGTAAAAATAATCAATAACTTAATAACATAAATGTTTTGTCGTTTATAGATCTTCACAAGTTCGAATTCCATTTCAACGATGACAAAATCTTTTCTTGTTCATATTTTTTATTGTTTCTATCGTATATCGACTGATATCTTTCGGAAGATCGTATCTATAACTTCTCTCTAACACGTCATGCGGAGTTCTCGGCTTAGAGATCAATGCGCTCTGATTCTATAACTATTAACAACAATTCGTTATCATTATATTGTCGTTGCGCAACTTTTTTATCATATATTATATCTGCACAACGATAATATAACGATGATAACGAAACTGTATTAGTTATAAGACTAAAGAAAATAGCGACGCGACTTATCGACTATTAGCGACTTCGTCCGAAAATGACCCGCTTTATCTTAAGAACGTAGTTACTGCATTGGCCGCTACACGGTATGGCGCTGAAACCAGTGAGAAATGCTGGTCTCGTCTCAACCCGGACCTTTGGCTATCTGTCTATTAATCTGTGGCTCGGCCCTCGGTCGGCCCTAGGCTATTGTCTATAGGTTTTTAAAAGGAACTAATTCTTTAATGGTATTTTATTGATTCATACGATCATTCGACACTAAAATAAGTTAAAAAACGAAAATGCTATTAAATTAAAAGGTGCACTTCTGAGATATTACCAAAAAATATCATTTTTTATTGTTTTTGAAATATCTCGAAAACGACGCAAAATACAAAAAAAGTACAAGACGACTTTTTGTAGGAAATAAAATTTTGCATTAAATACGTATATAAAAATGTTTTTCCAATATCGGAAACCCAAGAAATAAAATTAAAACAAAATTAAAAAATAGCGAAAATTTGAGAAAAAAGATTTTTTTTACATTTTTGCGTCCAACTTTTTTTCTAGCAGTCTAAGCGATTTTTTTGTTCTCAGATAAAAGAAAGTAAACATTCTAACGAAAAAAATGCGGGGTTGAAAACATTTTTACGACCAATAGTGACCGAGATATCGTTCACGCAAATTGAATGGTTTTAGTCGGTTTTTCAGTGTTTTGCTTTTATTTTAATTTAAGGTAGCTGTCTCGCTAAGTGCTAGTCATGTGACTGTTTGTAGGTTTTCACGTTCAGAAATATATTTCAGGCAATTTTTGCTAAGGAAAAAATAATTCTATGAATTATGGTGTAAAATTTCATACGTGACAAAGTATGTTACTTTTTCCAAATTCTGTGATTTTTCTCATTTGACTCCGTTTTGATCAGCTGATCATGCGAGTCGTCGAGAAAAGTTACAAGTGAGGTTACATCTCCTTGTCGATTGAATTTTGACAATTACTGAGAAATGGTTTCTAAATGCATGACAGGGGTGTCAATCACTATCCAATTCGGTTAAGAAAGACGAGCCCCATAACCTGCAACTACAGTAATTAGCCAGCGGCGTTTCCAAGTCTTCCCAACCTCACCTCGACCAAAAAATGTCTGCTCGATTACCGCATTTTCACTAAAATAAACTAAAAAATTAGCAGCGAAATCTCCGGTAAAGTATATATTTTATGGTTGCATCGGATTCTTCGAAATCTAATGTACAAAAAGCAATGTTTTTTCTCACTTCATCTAATCGAAAAATGCGAAAATATGTGATTGAAACCGTGATAGAGCCTTCTTTTTCTGGCCGTCTGTATGTGAAGTAATGCAAAATTTGTGATTTTCGAGATCGATTTTCTAGAGTAAATAGTAGGTAAGGAGCCACAAAAAAAATCGACTGCAAAGCTGATCATATAATTTGATATAAAATCCGAAATCGAACACTTTATCTAATACATGCCCTGACGAGACAGCTACCTTAATGTTATCTAAACTGTTTCGTATCGTTTTATATTCTTCATGTGGGACTTGGTTAGAGGGCGTGAGAGTGAGTGAATGTGTGGAGAGCGAGTGCTGTGGAATTTTGCGAAGTGTGAGTAGAGAGAGATTAGCGAGCGGTAGCGTAGTGGAATAAGAGTATCGGTAGTGAGGATCTGGATAGGCGTGAGTGGAGGTAAGGTCGGAAGTAGCCGTTTTTGGACGTATTTCATCCCTGAATAGAGAACGGTTGTCGGGAGGTTATGGCGTCGCGTGGCGCCGAACGCGGGAAACGCGGGCAAGGTCGGTAACAACGGTAAGCAGAGCTCGTAGGATAAGCCCACTAAAACGGGTAAGGTAGGCAGACCTAGAACCGACAGTATGACGGATAGTAAACATCGCAAGTTAGACATAGTGAAATCGGTGACATCCAGGGATGAAGAAGAGATGAAATATGACATAGGCATAATAAGAGAGGAAATAAAGGAAATAAAGGAACAGATATCTAAAGAGGTAGGTAAATCTGAGGAGGTAAAGGAAAGTCTTGCGCAATATGTAGAGGAAAAGAAAAGTAAGGAGAGACAAAATGAGGAAAGACTAAAGGAATTCGAAAGAAAATTGACCGATTTAGAGAATAGGTGGATAGGTTGGATGGAGCATAGGGAAAACGCGACAGATATTGATAGCGAGAGCGAAGATCAGAGAAGTGCCAGCGGGAATAGATTTTCTAATAGGAGTAGATGGGGAAGTAGCAACGCGCGATCTTTGGTTATGAGCGAAGATAGGTTAAGTAACCGTGAGGTTGGTAAATTGAAGAGATGGATAAAAGATAAAGAAAAGGAAGACAGGAGGAATAACGTAGCAATAAAAGGATTAAGGTTGGAGGACGATATAGCAGACTGGAAGGTATAGGTGCAAAATTATTTATTAGAAAAACTAGGTGTGAATTGCGTGGCCAGCAATGTCAAGAAAAGCGGTGCAGTTATAATCGTAAAACTAGAGTACGAAGATAAAAGGGAGGTTATGAAAAATAAGTAAAAATTGAAGGGAGGGAATGTTTTTATTGAAAATGACTTGACATGGGAAGAAAGAAAAGTTCAAGAAGAAATGCGTAAGTGGGCTAATGAAAAAAGAAGTAAAGGGGAGGATATAAAGGTAGACTATGCGAGGGTTAGAGTAAAAAGTATTTGGAAGGCATGGACGGAGATTGAAAAGGATATAAGGAAGGAGGGAGCCGAGAAGGGGAGGCAAGATGACAGCGGGAGTAGTCAAGCGGCAGGAGATGATGAGAGGAGAGCAAAGGAAAAATTTAGCGAAGTGAGCCAGAAGGTGGGTGAGATAAGAGTAAGGGAGGATAAAAGGATAGGAAGGGATGAAGGTAAGAAAAATGTGAAGTTTGGAGAAACAATGACTAGAGATAGGAAAATTCTATTTTGGAATGTGGCAGGAATATATAACAAAGATATAGAATTTTGGGGTTATATTACAGATTTTGACTTTATAAGTCTGAGTGAAACATGGATTGACTTTGATAATTGGGAGACAATTAAGGGAAGGCTACCGGAGTCACATACGTGGAAATGTAGTAATGCTACTAGGGTCAATAAAAAAGGAAGGGCAAAAGGAGGTTTTATTTTAGGCAAAAGGAAGGGATGGGGGAAAGAAGGATCAGAGCTAATTAAGAGGGAAGAGGAAGGTTTAGTATTGTCAGAAATAATTGAGGAAAGTAGAACATTAAACATCATATCAGTATATAATAAGGAGGGTTGGAACAAGACGGAAGAGATTCTAAATAGTTGGATTGAAAAGCTAGATAAAGAGCCCGTGATTTTAGGAGGAGATTTTAACATCAGAACAGGTGAGTTAGGTGGTGGCGAGGAAGAGGAGGGAGGGTGGGAAAGGAAAAGTAAAGATAATATTAATAGGTAATGGAGGTAGGAATTTAGTAGAATGGATCCAAAATAACGGATGGTATTTGATGAATGGTACAACAAAAGGTGACTGGGAAGGTGAATATACGTTTATAGGCGCAAGAGGTAGCTCCGTAATAGATTATATGATTGTAAGCGAAGAAATTTATGATAGAATTAGGGAATTTAAAGTAGATGCGAGAGTGGACTCGGATCACATGCCCTTAGTCGCGATGTTAGAAGAAAGAGATAGGGTACTAGGTAAGAATCAAGAGAGGCAGGAAGAAGAGGAGAAAGATAGGAAGGAAGAAACAAGATGGAAAATATGCTGGGATAAGAAGGCTATTGAAAACTATAAAAAGAAAACTGAAGAGGCCATCTGGGAGGATGTATATCAGGAGCTGTCAATTGAAGAAAAATGGAATAAACTTAAGGAGATAGTTCAAGAAGCGTTGATAAGTATAAGGAAGGAGATAAGAATCAAAAAAAGGAAGATTGGTTTTAAAGACTGGTGGGACGGGCACTGCACTAGGAAGAAAAGAGAAGTGAAGAGGATATACATGAAATGGAGAAAGGGAAAGGTAGGAAAAGGAAGGTATATGGAAGAAAGGAGCAAAATGAAAGTACTATTTGAACAAAAGAGGAAGGAGAAGAGAACCAAAGAAGAAGAGGAACTGAAGAGCCTAAGACACGGGTCAGATATATGGAAATTTATTAATAGGAAGAGGAAGAAAAAAGTTTGGAAGGAAAATAAAATTGAAGGTGTAGAATGGATGAATTATTTTAAAGAGCTTCTTGGAGGTTCAGAGGAGACGGCAGAAAGCAAGGAAGGAGAAAACAGCATAGGAACTGAAAAAGAAAGGCCTGTTCTAATTGACTCACAGTTGGAGGTGGAAGAAATAACGAATGCGGTGAGAAGACTAAAGAAAAACAAGGCTGTAGGTGTGGACGGAATTCCGCTTGAAGCTTGGCTGTATGGAGGTAATGCAGTTAGGAAAGGTCTAGTGGAGATCTTAAACCAGGTTTGGAAGGAAGGAACTTTTCCAAAGGATTGGAAAACCCCCATTATAGTACCGCTACATAAAAGAGGTGATGAAAACATCGTTGGAAATTATAGAGGTATTTCCCTGCTATGATGTGCGTACAAAATATACGCGGAAATTATCAGAGGAAGGCTAGAGGAATCTGTTGAGCAGAAGGGATTATTACCAGAGAGCCAAGCCGGTTTCAGACGAGGGAGGTCAACGATGGACAATATTTTTGTATTGGACCATCTAACTCAGAGAGAAGAAAGGAAGGGAAAGAAAGGCAAAGTGTATGCACTCTTCGTGGACTTGAAGGCAGCTTTTGACAACGTGGAGAGAAGACAACTGTGGAAGATCCTTAGGGAGATGGGACTAGAGGAAGAACTCATAGGGAAATTAGAAAAAATTTATGAGATCACAAAGGCTGCGATTAGAACAAAGGTAGGCTTAACAAAAGAATTTTTTATAACAAAAGGAGTTAGGCAGGGATGTGTCCTGAGTCCGCTTTTATTTAACCTGTATATTGCGGGGATTAGGAAAGCATTAGAGGAAAGGAACATAGGTGGTGTGCAATTGAGGAATGTAAGAGTATGGTCGTTGGAGTACGCTGACGACATGGTATTTTTAGCTAAGAATAGAGAGGCCATGTTAGATATGATAGATACAATTAGGAGATTTTTTAGGAAAAGAAAAATGATTTTATGTACTGAAAAAACCAAGATGGTGGTGTTCAACAAGAAAGGTAGGGAAAAGGTAGAAAAATGGAAATGGGAAAATAAAGAAATTGAAGAGGTTAAGTCGTTTAAATACCTAGGTTTTGTTTTCAATAGGAGTGGTAGATATAATAAACATATCAAAGAATTATGTAGAAAAGGTAGGATTGCTGCTAACAGGACCTGGGGTTTAGGAGAAAGGATTTGTAGGAATGATTTTATCAGAAGAGGGATGCTATTTAGATATTTAGTTAGGAGCGTGATATCATATGGTGTGGAATTATGGGGTTGGGAAGAAAGAAAGAACTTAGAAAAGATAATGCTGGATTATGCTAGATGGATTTTTAAATTAAAGTTTTGCACTCCAAGATATATGATGTCTAGAGAACTAGGAATGAGCAAACTAAGGATAGGTTGGGGAATTAGGGCTATGAAGTTTGAGAATAAGGTGAGAGAAGCAAGTGAGGAGAGATGGACTAAAAAGTGTTGGTTAGATAAAGAATGCAATGAATGGAACGATAGATATGGAAAGGAAAGGGAGAAATATTTTAATAGGAATGGTTGGAGTGTTATGGCTGTGGAAGCCTTGAGAAGGGAGGGGAGAAATTTAGGTAAAGAAATGAGGAATAGGGATGAGGATGTTCAGAGGCAGTTAGAGGAAAATAGGATTTTAGAATCAAGGTATAATAAGAAATACAAGGAGCTGAGTAAAGACTTGGAAGGTCCCAATTACCTAAGGATGGATAATTTAGACAAGCAGGATCTTGGGGATAGTATCAAAGCTCTATTAAATTTAAGATGCGGTAACTTAGAATCAGGTAATAGGTATTGGTTAGAAAAAGAGAGGCGAATGTGTATTTTTTGCAACGAAGGTAAGGATAGCATGAAACATTATGTAGAGGATTGTATTGAGACAAAGGAATGGTTTACGGTATTAGGAAAGGATAGTAAGGAAAGGTTGGAAAAACTATGGAACGATAAATTGGACACCACCAAAGCGAAGGTATTGTTGAAAGTTGTTAGGGAAAGGAATGCGAAAGAAAAAGAAAATAGATAAAGGTTGTTAACAGACTGTGATATGCTGTGAGGTTAGATGATAGTGCAATAAGTACCAATGATTATCAAACAAAGACTGTTAAATAGGCTAAGTAAATTAATCAGACTAAACCAAACATGTATAATTTTATTATAGGTTTTTAGGATATTTGTGTGTGTGAGGATGGTATGCAGGTATGAGTGTATAAGGATCTTTTTGTAAACCAAGTCCACTTTCTGGCTATTTGGCTAAAGTTTAAATAAATATATATATTCTTTATGTGTTTTTAATACATGAATTATTACTTATTTGAAAATTAATAATTAGTGGATAAAGAATAATTAGTCATATTGTCAGGTAAATTTTTTATTTTAAAAATTATTAATTGGTTTAATATAAATAATTTAATTATTGCAGTTAAACATGATTTAAAAAACGTGTTAATATTATATATACATATGTAGATATATATACGATATATATGTGTATTTATATCCACTTAATATAGAGAATTGCAAGAATAACATTAAATATAATAAATACGTATTTAATCAATACATATTTAATAAATTTCAAAAATAGAAGACAATAGTTCTATTGGGATCTGACATTCGTCGCCATGACATCTGGTGGTCGAAAGTAAAAGCACTGTATGGAATGGATCTCGTGGCATTGTACAGGCTTGACGTGCGGTCGTACTGGTTTTGCGTTACTGTATTTTTATTAATATGGAATTTGCTCCGCGTTGTAAATCTACGAGCGGAATTAAATGTTCAGTTCGCGGTTGTAAAAGTGTTAATCGTAATTTAAATGTTCGATTTCATCTCTCGAAAATTTAATTTGGCAGTTGGTTCACGAACGACGTGTTGCCGGGTTATTCTGGGTGCAATTATTTGTAATAACTTTTCGAATTGCGTAACGGTCATCCGAAAGTAATTATGAAATCGGATATTATCCAATTTCAATAGTGGACATACTAAATAATAAAAGCCAATTTGGCGTCGTTTGTTAAGGATGTTGGCCATCCAATAACGTTTTTTCTGGTAGCTCCGTTTTGTTGCTACAGATTTTGTACAAACTGCTACTGCGGCTATAGCTGCTACTTGTTTTTCACGTACACTTTCCACATATTCATAAGTTTTACGTGTACAATCACTTTGCCATTGATATAATCTTTGTTCGTATGACATTTTATTTTTTTTCTACTTTTACTTCTTGTAGTTTGTGTGGAATCTCACGGTTAAAACTGTTGCTGTTGTAATAACTATAGATTGAGGTTAGGACGCAGAGTCATCCACACCCGACGCCCGACGTTGCCCGATGCCACAATTTCATGAGCAGCAAAAATTTGCGCCGAAAGTTAAGCCAAATCGGTTAGATATTTCTAAGAAATTACTAGACTGCTGCTCGCTGCTGCAGCATTTCACTGCCCATGAAAACGCACCTTTACTCGCGAGCAGTCTTGAAGGCGCGAGGAGTGGGGAATCCGTCTTCACTTCTCGCGCTGTTTCCACTCTACACTCTACGCCCTACGGGCCCTCGACCACCTCGAATTGGGTCTTTAAGTAAATTTTTTATATTAAGCGGTATCTATAATTAATGTAGAGAATGTAAGCCGATTTTTAGTACTTTTTGAATTAAAAAAAAACCTAAATTTGAGAAAGTTATAGCTTGCTAAAGTTTCTTTAATGACGGCAACTTCAAAAAATTTCGCAGCAACATTATGACGTCACAGCACATTTTCGTGTACTATATTTTCTTCAATTTTGAAGATATTGCAAAAATTCAAAAAGTTTACAAAGAAAGTATGCCATGATCTATCAGAATATACTGTTAGGTAAAAGTCGGTTAAAGACCCAATTCGTCGAGCGCGTTATGCTGGGGCTACACTATGCGCGTTTTCGCGAATCGGATTCGCGAATCGTGCATTTGTATGCCATTCGTGCTAAGCACACATGGTATACAAATGCACGATTCGCGAATCTGATTCGCGAAAACGCGCATAGTGTAGCCCCAGTCTTACGTATTTGTCTCGTTATCGAGCATTGTCTCCCGCGAAACCTTTCTCTTAGGGTTGGTTTATAATAGCCGTAACCGTTGATTTAAGCCGTAATCTTTAAGAAATTGACCAATCACAGTCAAATGTGAGAAGAATAATTGACTGTGATTGGTCAATTTCTTAAAGATTACGGCTTAAATCAACGGTTACGGCTATTATAAACCGACCCTTACCCACTGCAGACACGATTCATAGATATTGTTTTGTCAAATTATTGAGTTATATTTTCCCTATTTTATTTCGTTTTTATTAACGTTATAATTGTATTTTTATTTTATGTAAATAATTTATGTTAACAATTTAAAAGCGGCGAATGCGAGTCGAGCGCGGAACGTGGTGCGCAAATAAAACTTAAAAAATCATGTATTCAAGTGTGATGAACGTTTCGGCTCTTCTTTCGAGCCATCTTCAGCATTTATTGAGATAAGTAGATTCTATTCCTGCAGAGCTCGAGGCAGAAAGCTCCTTTCTTGAGGAGATGTCGTGACAAGCGAACTGGTACGCACGGTTATAATGGACATTTCCACTGTGAAAAGGAAAAATATATTTAGTCAATCGTTAAAACAGAATGAGAAAGGAGAGAGCTCACCTTCTGCAGAAGTCAGAGAAGTACAAAAATAGACTGTTTACAGTTTACACCATGCATACTTGTCCGTCATAAATAATTTATAACTTTGTTCGCCCTTCCCCGGCCGTGTACTTTGTTTATAATTATCAATCCTTGTTTCTGACATGCGAATCTTCGACCCCGCCGTCTCATTTCGTTTCCAACCGACATACGTGAAACTTTATTTTATACTCGTCTCTAATTTCCGAAATGTGCGACTTTTCGAATTCATCCTACTGCGACTTTTCTATTTTTGTATTTTTCTGACTGCTGCAGACCTTTAGGTGAGCTCTCTCCTTTCTCTTTCTGTTTTAACGATTGACTAAATATATTTTCCTTTTCACAGTGGAAATGTCCACTATAACCGTCCGTACCAGTCCGCTTGTCACGACATCCCCTCAAGAAAGGAGCTTTCTGCCTCAAGCTCTGCAGGAATAGAATCTTCTTATATCTATTGCGCACCACGTTCCGCGCTCAATTCGCATTCGACGCTATTAAATAGTTGACACTTTCACGAGTCTAATTACGTTATTGAATAATTTATGTGATTATAATTCTAATTACGTTTATTTTCTACAATAATTTTTTTAGCATTTTTAAAATGCGTCGATCGAATAAAAGTTCGAAATCCCAATTAAGAGATAAATGGGAATTCGATTACCTTTTTGTTTTAGCAGACAATTCTGTAAAATGTCTTGTTTGCGGATTTGAATTATCAAATTTAAGAACGTATAATATTCGAAGGCATTATGTAACAAAACTCGAAGATTTGGCGAAAATTAAAAATGAAGATCGCCGAAAATTGATCAAAAACTTAAAAAAAAATATGTGTCAAACAACAACGTCAGAACCTCGTCGTTGTGAAATAAACGTGCAGAGGCAAAGTTTAATTGCTTCATATTCCGTGGCACTTGAAATTGCAAAACATAAAAATGCATTTACTGACGGGGAGTTGATTAAAAAATGTGCCATTAAAATGGCCAAATGTTTCGGTAATACCGACGCTGAAACAAAGCAAAACATAAAAATGCATTTACTGACGGGGAGTTGATTAAAAAATGTGCCATTAAAATGGCAAAATGTTTCGGTAATACCGACGCTGAAACAAATTTTTAAAACGTTTTATTATCCTGCAGAACGATATAAAAAAAAATAGCCGACATTGATAAATATTTAGTAAACAGATTAAAATTTTTAATAGAAAATAGTCAGTACTATTCTTTTTGTTTGGACGAAAGTACGGATATTAGAGATGTCAGTCAGTTAGTCATTTTTATAAAGATTGTTCAAAACGATTTTACCGTAAACGAAAAAATGTTATCTTTGGTTCCCTTGCATGGAACTACCAAAGGTAGTGACATTTTTAATGCATTTTACGAAACAGCTAAGGAATTTAACGTAGATTTTTCCAAATGCACAGCTATAGTCACAGATGGAGCAAATGCTATGGTTGGAAAAAATATAGGTTTTTGCGGTTTTTTAAGAAAACATGAAATCATGTGTCCGACAATACACTGTCTAATCCACCAGGATGCTTTGTGTGGCAAAATCATAAAAAATTCTGAAGGTCTCAAAATTGTGACAAAAATAACTAATTTTATTCGAGGAGGAAATAAATCTCTCACGCACCGAAAATTTGAAGCATATTTTACATATTTAAAAGAAGTCCATGCCGAATTTCACGATTTGCCATTACACAGCGATGTTCGGTGGTTAAGTGCAGGGAAATGCCTGCATACATTTTTTAACATTAGAAAGGAGATACTCGAATTTTTAAAATTAGAAATAAAAACAGATACGTCTGAATTTGAAAAATTATTATCCAATCCTAAAATAATTAGTGAAATAGCCTTCATTACTGATTTAACTAAGCACATCAACGAACTCAATTTGAAATTGCAGGGCAAAAACAAAACAATTTCTGATTTAGATCACTGCATAAATGGATTCAAAAATAGATTGAACCTATTTAAAATCGAAATTTCTAAAGAAGAATTCGCGCATTTTCTTTGTTGCGCACAAGTGAAACAAGAATTTCCTACGGAAAATTTTGCTTATTTCACTAAATACATTGAAGAAATTACCAATCAATTTAATGCTCGCTTTCAAGACATTTCTTATTTTCAATCTAATCTTTCTTTGTTTAATAATCCTCTTCTTGTTTCAGTTGAAGACCAAGAAATAGAATATAGATTAGAATTGTGCGATTTGCAAGCCGATCCGTTTTTAATAGATCGAATGAACGTGGAGTTCAATTTTTCAAATTATTAGAAGAAGAAAAGTATCCTAAATTGCGAAATTTCGGGCTTAAAATGTACTCTATTTTTGGTTCTTCATATTTATGCGAAAGTGCCTTCTCTTCAATGAAGCAAATAAAAAGTAAAGAGCGATCGTCATTACAAGATAGCACATTAACCAGTTTAATGCGCATTGCTACAAGTTCAATTCAAATAAATTTAGAAGAACTTGTCGACGAAAAAGATAATAATCAATAAAAATAAGAAATGTGTTAATATTATTATCTGGACTTTCGACGACGGTACATCCGTATGAATTTAATTTATTGTATTATTTTACTTATTGACTGCGCCTTTTTATACACTACTTCGTCTCGATTATTCATGTAAATCTTTATATCGTTATGAATTTTATGTAACTTCGTTTACGCTGAAGATGACACAAAAAAAGTGTCGAAACGTTCGTTTTTAATATATTAATTTATTATTACAATTTGTCTGCGCATTGATTACCACGCTTGGCTCCGATTGTCTCTTCTATTTCCTTTGATTTAATATTATTAAATAGACTAAATACAATTAACATATATTTTCAGTACGCTTTAAATGCAGATTAAATGTTTAAAATAAAAAAATTAAAAAAGTAAAAAAAAGGCTTAAAAATATAAATAGGTACCTAAAAAAATAAAAATTATTCTGGACTATTTAATATTTAATTCAATATAAATTAAATATTGATAGTTCTATATTAATTTAAAAAATGCGATTGTACGTTGAATCATAACTATATAACTATTATAACGATTCAGAAATATCTAATCGACGCAACGTGGCGCGACACACTCAAGTACAGATGTATTTATTACTCCAACCGTGCGTGTACCGCTAGTAGGGGAGCGCTTCTTCTACCTACGTTCCTGAGTGCCGAGTTGAGTGGGTATGGTGGGGGCTGTCGAGACTTGGCGGTATGGTGGGGGTGCCGAGGCCTGCTCTATATAATACGAATATAAATACACATATATATCTATGTATATTTGTAAAAAATAAGAGGTTTTATATATATATATATATAGATACATATATATAATAAACTAGCATGCCCCGTCGGGCTTTGCCCCGAAGAACATGTGTATTAAGACACACAAATAGTCTCTTTCCAAAAAGATCGGTAACGAAAAATTATATACTTGATAGCACTTTCCGGTAAATTCAACTTCTACTTTATGTACAATTCTTTGAGATTCGGTCATTCGGAACCGGTTTCCAAAAAGATCGGTAACAAAAAATAGTACACTTTATAGCACCCCCCGGGAAATTTTCTCTCTTTCTCTCTCTTTCTCTCCCCTCTCTCCTCTTCTCTCTCCCTCTCTCTCTCCCTCTCTGTCTCTTTCTCTCCTTCTCTCTCTCTCTCCCTTTCTGTCTCTCTCTCTCCCTCTCTGTCCCTCTCTTTCCTTCTTTCTCCCTCCCTCTCCCTCCCTCTCCCTTCCCCACCCTCTCCCTCTCTTTCTCTCTCAGATTGGTAACGAAAAACTATACAGTTTATAGCACTCCCCAGAAAATTCTACCCCTGTTTTATATACAATTCTTTAAAATTCGATCAATTATTTTCCGAAAAATTCGTCAAATTTCTGATATCTGCTTCCAAAAAAATCGGTAATGAAAAATTATATACTTTATAGCACTCCCCGGGAAATTCAACCCCTACTTTATGTACAATTTTTTGAGATTCGGTCATTCCGAACCGGTTTCCAAAAAAATCGGTAACAAAAAATAGTACATTTTATAGCACTCCCCAAGAAATTCTACTCCTTCTTCATGTATAATTTTTTGAGATTCAATCAATTATTTCCCGAAAAATTTAAAAAATTAAAAAAACCGGTTTCCAAAAAGATCGGCAACGAAAACTATACACATCATGGCGCTCCCCGTAAAATTCTACCCCTACTTCTTTAAAATTCGGTCAATAAATTCTCGAAAAATTGAAAAAATTTTCGTACCGGTTTCCAAAAAAATCGGTAACGAAAAATTATATACTTGATAGCACTTTCCGGTAAATTCAACTTCTACTTTATGTACAATTCTTTGAGATTCGGTCATTCGGAACCGGTTTCCAAAAAGATCGGTAACGAAAAATAGTACACTTTATAGCACCCCCCGGGAAATTCTCTCTCTCTCTCTCTCTCTCTCTCTCTCTCTCTCTCTCTCTCTCTCCCTCTCTCTCTCCCTCTTTCTCTCCCTCTCTCTCTCTCCCTTTCTGTCTCTCTCTCTCCCTCTCTGTCCCTCTCTTTCCCTCTTTCTTCCTCCCTCCCTTTTCCCCCTCATTCCAAACCGGTTTTCAAAAAAATCGGTAACAAAAAATAGTACATTTTATAGCTCTCTCCGAGAAATTCTACTCCTTCTTCATGTATAATTTTTTGAGATTCAATCAATTATTTCCCGAAAAATTTAAAAAATTAAAAAAACCGGTTTCCAAAAAGATCGGTAACGAAAAATCATACACTTTATAGCACTCCCCGGAAAATTCTACCCCTGTTTGATCTATAATTCTTTAAAATTCGGTGAATTTATTGCCAAAAAATTAGAAAAATTAGAAAAACCGGTTTCCAGGAAATCGGTAACAAAAAACTATACACATAGTGGCACTACCCGGAAAATTTAGGGCTCGAATTTCTAAAAATCCCTTCTTAGTGGAACTCCCCGGAAAATTCTACCCCTATTTCATATACTTTTGGTAAAAATTCGGTTCAAGGGTTTGGGCTGGGCGTTGATGAGTGAGTGAGTGAGTGAGTCAGTCAGGACATTTGTATTTATATATATAGATTTAATAAAAATTTAATTTGTTGTTATTGTCAATTTGTGAATAATTAAAAAATGAAAAATGGAAATTTGTTGCCGATACTTGCTTATCACTACAAAATGCATGATATCAGTACAAAATTACCTTTTTCAAAAAAAGGTAAAAAAAGGCGCCAAGTACACGCGCAATGTATGTTGTAAATTTAAAAATCTTAAATGGTAGAAGCTTTATTTCTTCCTAACAAAATAATTCACAAAATTGCGTTACCTAATTCAACCTAAGTGATACGTATTTCAAAAAAAGATGTGAAATCTTTAAATTGCGCTAATTGCAAAGAGAATATACTTTGAAAAATAATTGTTGTGCAACTACTTTTAAAAAATAAAACAAAATTGTGTTACCTAACTCAACCCAAGTGGTATTTTGTGTAAGAAATAAAAGTGCGTTCATATTTCGCGGCGACTGGCGCTGCCTGTTGCGTACGAGCGCTGCGGTAACCTTTCCGACTAGAGGCGCTAGTGTGTCAGTGTGAGCCAATGGCGTTAGCTTAAGGCCGTGATTGGTCAAGAGAGCTGAGGTCATTGTGCGCACGTTGAAAAGTTCGAGAATGTAACGGTCGGACAAGTTCGAGCATGTTCTGGAAGGTCCGGGCGTGTTCGTTAAGAGTCTTCTTCGAGCATCAGTCGCGATCGGACGTACGTCGAAAAGCTTAAGCCTATGTACCTCTTCCCGGCGTTGTCTTTATATCCGCGAGTTCGTGAGTCCGTGCAAAGGACTCGCCGTATTATAAAGTGAGGAAATCCGTTGCCTTCCGTTCTTGTGAAATACGACAAGGAAGAATCGAACTATGGAAGAACCAAATATTCCAGCACGTTTGGAGAAGCTCTCCTTGGAAGAAATTCAAAAAGAAGCTCAAAACGTATTTATTCTTCTCCTTCCTACCCGCTTGTGTTCTACGTATTCTTCACGAAGTCAGTCTCGTGTTACGTGGACTAAGCCATCATACCCCTCGGAGGGTTAATCTATCCTGACATTAATTCTACAAATAATTTTACAGTTCAGAAGTGGGATTATTATAAACCGTGTGCGTAGTCATTTGTGCTCGTATCTCCAGACGATTGTGCGAGAGTTGGCGCCCGCCACGGTATCCCTTTTCCTTCTGCCCTTGTAAACATTACAGTTAAAAAATAGGATTGATAATCCATTGTGTATGGTCATTAGTGTCGTTCGAACAGTACCCGTTGATACTTGACTTTCACCGCGGCAATCCGTTGCCTTCCGTTCTTGTGAAATACGACAAGGAAGAATCGAACTATGGAAGAACCAAATATTCGAGCACGTTTGGAGAAGCTCTCCTTGGAAGAAATTCAAAAAGAAGCTCAAAATTATGGTCTGATACCACCACAAGATAAAAGTCAGTGCGTACTAGCAATTGTAAATCATCTTAAAAAAAATGGCCCGCTTAGTGATTTCGGAAGGACATCACAGGCAGCGCATTCCACTCATCCCGTTCAAGCAAATGAATCGAGGAATATTACAACAGGATCTACTGAAATGGATCGACTCTGTGCTGTATTATCCGAGCAGTTGAGACAAGAGAGAGAACTGATGCATCAGCAGAACCGTGAATTAATGCAGCAGATGCTCACGATGATGAGTGTGAGTCCAGGAAGTAGCACTCAAACTTCCCCCCCGTTATCGACGAATCAGTCAAACAGATCGTTTGTCTCTTTGGTACAACTGGCACAGGCAGTGAACTTGTTGGCCTCGCAGCTATCGAATTTTGGCGGTACGGAGGATGAAGATGTCGCATTGTGGATCGGTAAAGTAGAGAGCGTCGCCAGAATCCATGGAGTGACGCACGAGGTAGCGCTTCTCGCGTCTACTAGCAAGCTAACCGGAAACGCGCAGCGATGGTTCACACAGAACACAGGCACAGTCAATCGCTCTTGGATTATTTTCAAGGATGCGATAATGCGTCGATTCAAAAGGAGAACGCTGCTGTACGTGTCGATGAGGAAAATAGAAGCGCGCGTATGGAATTTTGCCAAGGAGTCATTTATGGATTATGCAATGGAAAAGCTCGATCTGATGCAGAACGTCGCGTTACCAGAAGTTGACAAGATTCAACTGTTGATCGATGGCATACAGAGCAACGCGTTAAGAGGCACAGCAACAGCGTTGGACGCAGAAGACATCGATCGGTTTCTAGATCAAATGCATCGCATCACGTCTTCTTACGCTACGAAGAAAAGTGTTCCCGGCAAGCCGCAAAAGGGCAAAGACTTCAAGTCGAAGAAAGACAACACACAAAAGATGTCAGAAGCTTCGAAATCGGAAGCAGAAGTTAAAGACAAGTTTTGTGTATATTGCAAAGTGAAAGGTCATGTGCGCGAAGACTGCTTTAAGTTAAAACGTAAAGAGCAGTCACAGTCAGCAGCACCGGCTGTCACATCTACTACAGTTTCGGCAGTGGAGGTTACCGATATGACGGTGTCCTCAACAACGGAGGTTCAACCCAAGGAAACTACAACGGTGGCATGCATAGCAGAGCACGGAAGAACACTCGAAATCAACGATTCCCGGATTAAGGTCGTCTCATTAAATAATATTCGTTCCGAATTAGTAGCACTATTAGATACCGGTAGTCCGATATCCTTTGTTCGTCCATCGATTTATGAAAAATATTTCGGTTTATCTAATAACACAAAAAGTAATCTTAAGTCATATAAGGCGTTAAATGATTACCCGATTCAAATAAGCGGTTCGATTTCCTCAGAAATAGTTTTGTCTCCGTTACCGGGATTCTCAGCGTCAATCGAATTAAGGTAGTCGTCTCGCTACGTGCTAGTCATGTGACTGTAGGTTTTCACATTCAGAAATATATTTCAGGCAATTTTTGCTAAAAGAAAAATAATTTTATGAATTATGGTGTAAAATTTCATACGTGACAAAGTATGTTACTTTCTCCAAATTCTGTGATTTTTCTCATTTGACTCCGTTTTGATCAGCTGATCATGCGAGTCGTCGAGAAAGGTTACAAGTGAGAAAAATACTTGGCAACGTCGCATTTTACGTCAATTGTAGTTTGTTAACAACCGGCAAATTCCTAACCTTGATTTAGATAGCCAATGTTATTTGAAGATTTTTCGCTATGGAAAGGCACGACATTCGTGCCGAACATGGTATTTTCGCCGGCAGATTTATTTCGCGTAAACGAAAACAATGGCGTGAAAACGTTTTGAGCGCTAAAAAGAAAAAACCAAACGAGCCAACGACTGTTGACTGCGTCCACGCAGGACGTCGAATAGTCGAGTTAGGGTGCCTCGCGGATACATTGTGGTGCAATTAACCAGTGCGATGAGCCACTATCCCTGCGTAATACAGAATCCGAAGTATTCAAGGGTCTTGCAAGTGTGCTCGACGTTCGGTGTATGCATTGTAACGAGCTAAAGAAAGTAGCTACGGGAAGAAGCAAGTACAGCGATACTATTCGGAATCGCTTCGACGTAAATTTCAAGCTCGGCATCGGTAAGACACACTGATAATACACTTTAAAATAATTCGATTTCTTTAACACAATGTATCTCTCTAATCTATATTACATTATTTATTGTTTAGGAATGATTGACAGTGGCATTGGTGAAACACAAGTAAATATTTTCCTGTCTGCTCTTGACATTCACCCGGTCTCTAAAAGTTTACTCAAAAGACACGAACGAGATACGGGTCTGGCAATTGAGCGACTAGCGAAAGAAAGTTGCCAGAAGAGTATCCAGTTGGAACGACAATTAACGATAGCATCTGAAAGGAGTAATTTCCCTACGGTGGACAGTTCTAACGTCGATCAATCAGCTGATTCGAAGTGCGTTTATATGTATCGTATTAAACTGAGTCCGAGGTTTTTTTTGCATTCTAACATCCAATCATATTTAATCCTCCACACTGATTTATGCCTTTTTTTATTGCCATTTTATAGCATTCTGGTTTAATTTTGCATCCTTCTATTCAGTATGCATGTTTGCATCGTGCTCTTTAGGTGACAGTCCTTTCGTCTATGATGCAGAGAGAACCTTTCCTCAAAGCTGAATTTTTGACGATTTTGTAGTGTGTTGCTAATATTAATTATGCTTTGATTTGAAAGCTTCGAAAAGTTTAACATGCTAATTTTTATTGGAAAAGTTAAAGAATAAAATATATTTCATTAATCTACAGGATGCCCGCAAAGGAATTTTACACATAACGCAGAGATAGAAGAACTATTGCGTTACAATGATTGCAGCCAGACAATATGGAATCGCATCAGCGCTGTTTATGGAAATATCAGGATCAATTTTTTGTTTATATACATATGTATTTATCACAATCGACCGTGACAGTGGATTGTGTTTCTTCTTTGAACCTTCGTCTAAAGAAATCAATAATTCATGTAGATTCGATGGGCTCAGTCATAACGACACCGAGGAAATGCGAGATTGGCCAATCGACTGGAGTGGAATGGTTCCTCTGAAGGCAAGTTACGACGCAGGGTGGCAAAAGCGTGGCACAGGCCACTGTTATAATAGTCTCACGGGTAAGATGCTATACTACACGATGATTTTGTATTACGATATCAAATTATATATTTAGATGAGAACGATTATCTTGTGTTCTCTCCAGGTCATGGATCCCTGATAGGATATTACAGTGGACTCGTTCTGGCGTACGCTACACGCACAAAAAAATGCGCAATGTGCGAGAAGGGTCACGAACCATCGGACCACGATTGCCGATTAAATTTTGATCGAAGTGCGAAAGCTATGGAGCCGGACATGGCCGTCGAACTAATCGCTAAAAATGATCTTTTAACGGAAGCAAATGTCGCAATCGCAGTACTAATCGCAGATGACGATGCTTCGTCGATCGCTGCAGTACGCCGAGAGTCTTCTCACAGAATTGAAAAATGGTCCGATCTGAACCACGCCAAAAAAGGCCTCACAAGTGCACTCTACGCTTTAAATCTGCCGAAAGCTCTTATCGATTATTTCGGACGGGCGTTTTCTCGGGCGATTTATCAAAATAAAGGCAATGAATTCGCAACGAAGACAGCACTGCAAAATGTGGTAGATCATGCGTATGGAAAGCACGATAAGTGCGGAAACTGGTGCCGATCGCATACGGACGAAAACTATGTACACGAGGGTCTTCCAGATGGAAAGCCGCTGACGGATTCGGAGCAGCGGGCAAATATGACGAACATATTCATGAAGTACGCCAATAACGCTAGTAAACTTGCTCCTTGCGGTTCTTCCCAGACGAATGAGAGCTTCAACCGTATCGTCTGCAGCAAGCATCCCAAGAGTCAATTTTACGGCGCCTCCGAGTCGATGGCCTTCAGAGTAGCAGCAGCGGTGTGCCAAAAAAATCTTGGTACGCAATACATTTCTCAAGTATGTAAAAATCTAGACCTTTCTCCGGGTAAGGAAACAACGAAGTTTCGAGAGAAAAAGGATAAAGCGCGATCCGAAAGAACGAAGAAATCAAAGACGATTTCTCATAAACGAAGAAGACTTTTTCTCGCTAAAAAGAGATCCGCCAAAAACGCTTCTGTCCAAAGACGAGAAGGACTCACGTACGAATCGAACTCCGGATTGGAAGGAGTGTCGGAGCTGCTATGGGATAAGCCAGATCAAGAAGTTACAAGTAAATTTTGAACAATGTTTCTGTAATGTCTACGTATAAAAATTGTACTTTCTTCTATAACAAAGGTGACTGGGCTGAGAGCGAAATCGTAATATTCGACTTGGAAACGAGTGGTCTCTCTCATTCGGCTGAAATATGCCAAGTAAGTTTTATCTGAATTATTTGATAGATTACATCATTTTCGCCACGCTGCATGTGTACTTTTTTCAGATCTCTGCAGCTACGGAAACCGAAACCTTCAACGCATATATGGTTCCAAAAAGCATGACGCCTGGTGCTGCTGCAACAACTGGCCTTCAAGTACGCGCCGGTGAAATGTACTTGAACGACAAACAGCTAGATACCGTCCCACCGCGCGTAGGCCTGACCAATTTTATCGGATTCCTGAGAAATGTCGGAGATAATATCATCTTGGTAGCCCATAATGGATTCCGGTAAGACTCCCTATGAACGATTCAGAAGGTCCGCTGTTTACATTTTTATTTACCTGAGTTATCTATAATTTGCAGATTCGATGCACCCATGATTCTGCGCACTATGCGTAAGTTCGGATTACTCACCGATTTCATGTCTGTGGTCAGAGGATTCGTGGATACGCTGCCGATGTTTCGAACTCTCCTCGTCGAACGGAGAAAAGAGAAGAAAAAGTTCAGTCAGACTGTTCTGGCTCAGGACTTTTTGGGGCCAAGCGCAATCGAAGGAGCACACGACGCCCAAAATGATATTTGAATCTTGAGGCAGCTAATAAATACCATTGGTATTGACGACGAAGCAATCAAAGTCGCGGCCAAAACCACGGAAAATATCGTGAAAGAGCAATCAAAAATGGTTGTTGAACAGACAAACAAAGCCGCTTTGCAAAGCCTGAAGCCAGGAGTATCCGCAGGAATGATTGCGAAGATGGCGAAAGCTGGTCTTTCACTGGACGTACTTCAGAAAGCGTATAGCGATGGAAACGAACATGCGGTGAAGATGCTTCTCGCAGAAGATATTGGAGGCCGCCCGCGTGTTACGAAGGCCGAGAGAATAATAAAAGCAGTCGTGGAAGAGCTGAAACGTCAAAATGTTACGTAACTCTGGGCGGATATGCCGATTTATGCATTTATAATACTCATATCCGTTCCTTTTTGTTGTAGATGATAATAATGTTTTAAGTAAACGTAAATTGAAACAATTATTTAGCTGACTTTCAATTAACCCCTGAATGGTCCGTTATTTATTAATATATCGATAATAATAATAATATAAAAAGAAGATGTGTGTAATTTTTTATAAATTTATTTCAACGAATTTTGTAACGATGAGTGTACCATTATTTCTACGAGTACCAACTCTAAAATACAAGCAAGGCAAAATAACATTTCCTCCTTTCACATCTCCTTTTCGATTGAATTTTGACAATTACTGAGAAAGGGTTTCAAAACGCATGACAGGGTGTTAATCACTATCCAATTCGGCTAAGAAAGACGAGCCCCATAACCTGCAACTATAGTGATTAGCCAGCGACGTTGCCAAATCTTCCCAACCTCACCTCAACCAAAAAATGTCTGCTCGATTACCGCATTTTCACTAAAATAAACTAAAAAATTAGCAGCGAAATGTCCGGTAAGCTATATATTTTATGGTTGTATCGGATTCTTCGAAATCTAATGTACAAAAAGCAATGTTTTTTTCTCACTTCATCTAATCGAAAAATGCGAAAATATGTGATTGAAACCGTGATAGAGCCTTCTTTTTCTGGCCGTCTGTATGAAGTAATGCAAAATTTGTAATTTTCGAGATCGATTTTCTAGAGTAAATAGTCAGTGAGGAGCCACAAAAAAAAATCGACTGCGAAGCTGATCATATAATTTGATATAAAATCCGAAATCGAAAACTTTATCTAATACATGCCCTGACGAGACGACTACCTTAAATGTTCTGGTTAATTATTCATTTTCGGTGGACTTAGTGATCGGTATGGATTTCATTAATAAACACATGATAAAAATAGTGTACAATCCTTCTTCCGACAGTCCGGAAAGTAGATTGCAATTATTCAAAGAAATTGCATTTGCAGATGAAGTTTCAGAATCACCAGAAGTATTAGAGGATAAGTTGCACTCTGTTGAAATAGATTTTGACAATAAAGTTAAGGCTCCTGGATGGTCAGCCGAGAACTCTGCGTTGACGGTGGCGACACAGTTGTCAGCGGTAGCCGCGGTAGAAATAAGAACTTTGTCGCACGACTCTTACAGAGTATCACATGATAAGTGATGCGATTCCGAGCTGAGCACATCCCTCTCCACTTATGCACACAAACATGCTACATGCTCTGTCTCCGTGTGACGACTGACGACGCGCGCTCGGCTAACAATAGGTTTGGCGCGTCGTGCGAGCGAGAGAATATCCTTCCCTCCTTCTCGCTCTGACTCTGATGCGTCGAGGCTACTAGATTGCTTTCTCGACGTGGCCCGGCGATCTGAAAAAGAGGGTACACGTCGAAAAGCGCAGATGTGCACGATACTTTAATAGTCTGCAAGGGGAGAATCTCAGAGTATATAGATAAGATATTAGTTGATACTAAGCATTCGTTGCAAAGTTATAAACAAAAAAGGATTTCAGCGTTCCATATATACCCGTGCGGTAACATTCAACCCCGAAATGGTGTGTGGCAGCGCGGTAAAGCGTCTGCCTGCTAAGACGCTGGGCCGGGTTCGTTTCCTGGTGCTTCCTTTTATTTTTTTTATTTTTTTTTATTATAAAGTAATAATTATTTAATTATTTCAAGAACAAAGGAGCATGTAAAAAATAATTTAATTTATAGTCAAAATGTATTGATTTTTTTAATAACATTCGAACACGACATAATACAGAAACGCACGCGTTTGGGGCACAAGACGATTCCGAAGAGGATGAGAAAGAAAATCGAAATGACCCGTCAATTTTTTCAATTAATTGTGAAAGTTGAAACCAAAATTTATGTTATAAGGTGTAAGATAATACTATTCTCCACTAATCACACCGTATGACTTAATATATTTATGTAAGGGAAAATTAGTTACTAATTATTATTCTTGCTCCTCACCTCCCTTATTAAACTCTTAACGTTATGTAAAAAATCATTACATTCATATCATTCGATTACACACACACACTTCCAAATTTAATTATTTTTTACATAACGTTAAGAGTTTAATAAGGGAGGTAAGGAGAAGGATAATAATTAGTAACTAATTTTTCCTTACACAAATATATTAAGTCATACGGTGTGATTAGTGGAGAATAGTATTATCTTACACCTTATAACATAAATTTTTGTTTCAACTTTCACAATTAATTGAAAAAATTATTGACGGGTTATTTCGATTTTCTTTCTCATCCTCTTCGGAATCGTCTTGTGCCCAAAACGCGTGCGTTTCTGTATTATGTCGTGTTCGAATGTTATTAAAAAAATCAATACATTTTGACTATAAATTAAATTATTTTTTACATGCTTCTTTGTTCTTGAAATAATTAAATAATTATTACTTTATAATAAAAAAAATAAAAAAAATAAAAGGAAGCACCAGGGAACGAACCCGGCCCAGCGTCTTAGCAGGCAGACGCTTTACCGCGCTGCCACACACCATTTCGGGATTGAATGTTACCGCACGGGTATATATGGAACGCTGAAATCCTTTTTTGTTTATAACTTTGCAACGAATGCTTAGTATCAACTAATATCTTATCTATATACTCTGAGATTCTCCCCTTGCAGACTATTAAAGTATCGTGCACATCTGCGCTTTCGACGTGTACCCTCTTTTTCAGATCGCCGGGCCACGTCGAGAAAGCAATCTAGTAGCTTCGACGCATCAGAGTCAGAGCGAGAAGGAGGGAATGATATTCTCTCTCTCGCTCGCTCGCATGGCACACCGACTTTAGCCGAGCGCGCATCGTCATGGAGACAGAGCATCTCTGTGTGCGTACGCTGCTGACATGTTACCGACATGTCAAGAATCGTGCAGCACCTCACGCCTGCAAACCAATGAACTATAAGGCGTGGATTGGCGTGGAAAGTGACATGTTGACAAGCCTATTTTGTTGTGCATGCTATTTCTTTATTATTCGCTCTGTGCTTGTGCTCTAACGTTTAACGTATTCGTGAAAGTCGTAAAATTGGCCGAAAAGTAAGATTTTCATGCGGAAGAAACGTTTTTACCTCCTTTCGATAGTCGTTAAACGGCTGTTTTTCCCGTATGTTTAGGCTTCGTTTTATGGCTGTTTGTTTTTTGTCGAGAGAAAAGGGTAGTTTTCGGCCAATTTCGGAAGTGTTCTGAAACGATCTGTCGTGATTTTTTATTGAAATGTTTTTTTATTTGAAAATGGCATGCACAACAAAATTGGGTGTTTTCCTCGCCTCGATAGTAAGAATCCAATATGGCCGCAGTGACCATCCAGGAGCCTTAAACAGAAATTAATAGGACTAATTAAAGAAGTAGATTCTGCTGAGTTACCCCCTCCCGGAGATGAATACTTAATAAGAGTAGATCTTAAGGATCACACGGTGTATGCGTTTTCTCCTAGAAGAGTTTCATGGTCGGAAAGACAGCAAATAAGAGAAATAACTGATGATCTCCTTCAGAGAGGTATAATAAAGCACAGCTCATCTTCTCCCTATTGCGCACGAACCGTGTTGGTCCGTAAGAAAAATGGAAAATGGCGTTTGTGTGTGGACTTTAGGCCACTCAATCAAAGAGTTAATAAACGAAAATGTCCTTTTCCAATAGTTGATGATTGCTTAGTAGATGCAGGTAAAAAAACGGTCTACACGTTGATCGATCTGAAGGATGGTTTTCACCAAGTGAAAATTCATCCGGAAGATACTAAATATTTTTCGTTTGCTACGTATGACGGTCAATACGAATACGTCTATCTGCCTTTTGGATATACTAACTCTCCAGCCGAATTTTACGAAAGATTAAAGAACCTTCCCGATTTAGCAGCATTGATTCGTTTACGTAAAGTCATATTGTACATGGATGACATTTTTATAGCTACCGATTCAGTTGAAGAAAATTTTGATATAATTAAACAAGTGCTCATGGAACTTAAACGATATCATTTTGAGATTAATTTTGATAAATGTCAATTTCTAAAATTGAAAGTTGAGTTCTTGGGGTATATCATATCGGCAGACGGCGTAACTATTAGTGAAAGGCATACAGAAGTACAGAAGTAATTCGAAAGTTTCCTATTCCGAAGAAACTTTTAGATATCCAGCGATTTTTGGGTTTAACCAATTACTTTAGAAGGTTTATAAAAAATTATGCTTCAAAAGCGAAGCCCTTAACCAATCTTTTACGTAAATCTGAGAAGTTTGTTTTTAGTGAAGAGTGTAAACAGGCTTTTGAGAACTTGAAAAAAGATTTAATTTTTTATCCAGTATTAAGGCTCTATGACATGAAAGCTGAAACACAATTGCACACTGATGCTAGTCAAGTGGCCATAGCGGCAATCTTAATGCAGAAACAAAATGATAATGTATTTGCTCCAGTGGCTTATTTTAGCCAAGCGACAAATAAAGCCGAAGCTAATTATCATAGCTTCGAACTCGAGATGTTGGCTATTGTCAAAGCTGTAGAAAGGTTTCACATTTACATTTATGGATTAAAGTTCACAGTAGTAACAGATTGTCAAGCCTTAGTTTATGCAGTAAATAAAGCACACTTAAACCCAAGAATTGCTCGATGGACTTTGCGCATACAAAACTATGATTTTCAAATTGTTCACCGCGCTGGCGAAAAAGTGGCACACGTGGATGCCTTTAGTCGAATAGTGGCATATATAGATTCGATGCCGATTGAGAGCAGAGAGCTTGAGTACAAGCAGTTAACGGATGTTAAGATTAAAGGTATAGCTGAAGAATTAGAATTCGCTGAAAGCGATAAATTTGAACTTATCGAAGGATTGGTTTATAAAAAGGATCCTGATAAGCCTCGTTTTGTGATACCCGAATCAATGGTTAGCAATGTAATACGCGTTCACCATGATGACATGGCACACTGTGGCATAGAGAAAACAGCTCAGGGTATTTTGGCCAATTATTGGTTTCCGTTTTTGCGAAAAAGAGTCCGTGATTACATAGAAAATTGTCTAGTGTGTTTGATGTCAAACTTATCGGTAAATTCTCGTGAAGGTGAATTACAAGAAACAGATGTTCCTTCGGCTCCTTTTTAAAATTTGCATACGGATCATTATGGTCCTCTAATTGAAACAACCGGAGGTTTCAAGCATATTCTTTTGATCGTTGACGCGTTCACGCGATTTACCTGGTTATTTCCGGTCAAGACCACTAATTCAAAAGAAACCATTAAATATTTTGAAAGTTTATTCCAGATATTCGGTAACCCCGATAAAGTTGTGTCTGACAGAGGAACAGCTTTTACTTCACATGAGTTTTCCGAGTTCTTAAACTCAAAAAATATTAAGCATCGTGAGGTGGTAGTAGCAGCCCCTTGGGCAAACGGTTTAGTTGAGAGGGTGAATAAATTTTTAAAATCTTCTCTAAGAAAATTGGTTGAAGATCCTCGTAAATGGAAAGATAGCCTGAATACGGTTCAGTATACGTGATTAACAATACATATCACTCATCGCTTAAAAGTTCGCCTTCAAAACTACTCCTTGGATATGACCAGCGGAGTCATGCAGATGCCAAATTAGTAGATTTTCTCAATAAGTTGGCTAAGATTGAGTTTAATGTGGAAGCTTATCGAGACTCGGTACGTGAAGCGGCATTAGACTCTACCGAAAGTATTAAAAGCTATAATAAGGTATATTATGATAAATTACATAAGAAACCAACCAAGTACAATCCAGGCGACTTGGTGATGATACGTGATACAGTTGTTAAACCTGGCGAGGATAAAAAATTGAAGCCTTCTTACAAAGGTCCTTATCGAATCGCAAAAGCTCTAAACAAAAATCGGTATGTAGTGGAAAATGTTCCCGGTTTTAATGTTTCGTCACGTCCTTATAATTCCATATTATCACCAGATCGTCTGAAACCATGGATTAAAGTGATTAATCCCAACAGTTCTACGGAAACTATGAATGTTCCGACTCAAGATTAGATTTAATTGCGTTAAAGAATTAATATAGGTTATATTGCGTTAGTATTTAAATAATCTTTTATGTTTTGTGTTCCCTAAATTTAATAATTAGAATCAGTATTCTTCGAGATACAAAGTATGTGATGAATAAAGTACAAGTTAATTATTTAAGCGTTACAAGATCAAATATGTATTTATGATTTAAGGAGATTGTATTACATTCGGGTCGAATGTCATTCAGGCTGGCCGAACTGTAAGAAATAAAAGTGCGTTCATATTTCGCGACGACTGGCGCTGCCTGTTGCGTACGAGCGCTGCGGTAACCTCTCCGACTAGAGGCACTAGTGTGTCAGTGTGAGCCAATGGCGTTAGCTTAAGGCCGTGATTGGTCAAGAGAGCTGAGGTGATTGTGCGCACGTTGAAAAGTTCGAGAATGTAACGGTCGGACAAGTTCGAGCATGTTCTGGAAGGTCCGGGCGTGTTCGTTAAGAGTCTTCTTCGAGCATCAGTCGCGATCGGACGTACGTCGAAAAGCTTAAGCCTATGTACCTCTTACCGGCGTTGTCTTTATATCCGCGAGTTCGTGAGTCCGTGCAAAGGACTCGCCGTATTATAAAGTGAGGAAATATACGGTTGATAGCAGATCTAAAACGTATTCATTCTCCTCCTTCCTACCCGCTTGTGTTTTACGTATTTTTCGCGAAGTCCCCCTCGGAGGGTTAATCTATCCTGACATTAACCCTAGAACTCATGAGAGGGGTCGATTTCGACCCCAGGCGAACTTTGAACTTTGCTCCTGAGCTAGCGAGTGACATTATCGACTCAGGACCTGAACCATAATTCATTTCAACTTTCTAAAAGTAGGGTTAGGTCGGGCGCAGCGTTAGTTATTCGCTGGCAGTGAAGCAGTACAGTCGATAAGCGTGCGTGGGGTCGATATCGACCCCAGTCGTGAGTTGCCGTTTGTGTTTCGTTCGTAAGCTAATTTTATATTTTTTGCTAGAATCAATATATTTAATGTATTATTACGTGATCTAAGCATAAATAGTCATAAATATTATTTAGACAAAATATCACACAACTTAGTCGATAAAAACCCGTTGCCTATAGAAAATTGACATTTCGCAAAAAATGGCTGGGCGATATATTTTTTCATTTTTTTTCATATTTTTTACTATTTTGTATCAAATAAAAATAAAATAATACTTAAAATACAATTTTTTATGGTTTTTTCATCGACTTTTTCCGTATTTCAACTTTGCGAATTTCTTCATCTTTATAGTCCCAAATAAATATACTTTTTGAACAGAACATAGCGATGACAATTTTTTTCCAATAATCTAATGTATCCTCTTCAAAACCCCGTTTAAAATTTGAAAATCGGTTGATTACAAAAAAAGATACAAATTTTTGTTTAAAAAATGAGGTTTTTGCTGATTTTCTGCACTTTTCGGCCTTTAAATGAATTTTTCACTAACTAAACTTGAGTAAAATTAAATTTATTGCATACCATTCTCTTCTTTATTAAAAAACGAAGAAATTCATGTATGGTTAAGGCCCTTTATCTCTGTAGGATCGGTTTTACGATCAAATAAAGCGTGGGGTCGATATTGCCCCCAGTCATGAGTTAGAAGGTAAAAAAAAACATACATGAGTTCTAGGGTTAATTCTACAGATAATTTTACATTTGTATTCCTGAGAGTCTTTCTATATATCAACCCAAGTGGTAGTAGTTTTAATTTTTCTTGATAAAATTATAATATTACAAAGAATTATTTTAATCACAAAGAATTAAAGAGATAACATTATAAAATAAAAATATTTAATTAAAATAAAATAAATAAATTTTTCTTGTAAAAAACTTGGCGCTGCTTTTTTAAGGTTTAGAACCTTTGCACAAGACTTTCGTATGGCAACGTAGTGTAACGAAACGTGGGTCAACGCACAAGAAACGTATCGGTTACGGCGTTAAGGGAATCCTAAAGCCGTCTGTAATACCGACAATCGTACTTTTCGTTTAATTTTTTATTGGCTTTATGGATTTGAAAAAATCTTGCACAGAATTAAAGTATGTGCTCTACTCTGTGGACGACCACCGATTTTATAACAAAATAAGTAAATATAATAATAATAAAATATCCACTTTAACAATATTTGCTTCGTATAAAAATTCTGCAACTTGATGCTACAAAATGAGGGTGCAGGTCCATTCAATAGACATCAAGGAATATCATGCCGTTTGTAGAATTAGGCTGAAACTCCAAACAAAAAAGTTAAACGAAAAGTACGATTACGTGAACGTAATTTAAAAAAAAAGGTAAAAAAAGGCGCCAAGTACACGCATAGTAGTGTATATGTTGTTACCTCAAAAAAAGAGAAAGTGGTAGTATTATACCTCGAAAAATTATAACCCAAGTGATACACATCACAAAATTATGTTACCTTATCAAAAAGAAGAGTCGCGCTTCAAGTGATTTATTACAATTACAAAAAAGAAATGATATCTCTTTAAATTACAGCGCCAATTACAGAGAGAACATATATGTATATTGCCTCAAAAAATAAATGTTGCACTACTTTGAAAAATCTTTACATTGTGTCATTAAAAAAGAATGTATGATAACAATTTTATAAGATTAAAAAATTTTATTTAAATTTCACAAGGGAATACAAGATATTTAAATACAAAGTTTACATGTGTATTTTTTAGTGGTCACAAAGAATTACAGAGGTAACAGTACAAAATAAAAATATTTTATTAAAATACATAAATTTTTCTTGTAAAAATACTTGGCGCTGCTAGACCTCGAAATTTTAAATAAATAAGGACAACAATAAATAAAAATAATTCAGAGAAGAATGCGACGAGAGTAACAAAATGATTATCAGCGTGGTGTGTATGTGCGAGCGAGTGATATAAGTGTGCGTGACGACAGCGAATAATGCGGCTTATAATTAAGTATAGGATAAGTTTATTTATTTATTTAAAATTTCGAGGTCTAGCAGCGCCAAGTATTTTTACAAGAAAAATTTATGTATTTTAATAAAATATTTTTATTTTGTACTGTTACCTCTGTAATTCTTTGTGATTAAATCTTTTATTCTATTGAAAAATACATATATAAACTTTGTATTTAAATACAAATTGTATTCCCTCGTTGGATATTTTAATAAAATATTTTTATTTTGTACTGTTACCTCTGTAATTCTTTGTGACCACTAAAAAATACACATGTAAACTTTGTATTTAAATATCTTGTATTCCCTTGTGAAATTTAAATAAAATTTTTTAATCTTATAAAATTGTTATCATACATTCTTTTTTAATGACACAATGTAAAGATTTTTCAAAGTAGTGCAACATTTATTTTTTGAGGCAATATACATATATGTTCTCTCTGTAATTGGCGCTGTAATTTAAAGAGATAACATTTCTTTTTTGTAATTGTAATAAATCACTTGAAGCGCGACTCTTCTTTTTGATAAGGTAACATAATTTTGTGATTTGTATCACTTGGGTTATAATTTTTCGGAAATAAAGATACTACAGCTTAGATTTTTTCGAGATTTTTCGAGATATAAAGATTATGTCTACCACTTGTTACTTATATTTTTTCGAGGTATAATACTACCACTTTCTCTTTTTTTGAGGTAACAACATATACACTACTATGCGTGTACTTGGCGCCTTTTTTTACCTTTTTTTTTAAAAAGGTAATTTTGTACGGATATCACGCCTTTTTGTAGTATTACGCATTTTATAAACAGTATGTACAGGGTAAAGCTATTTGGAGGTATAATACTACCACTTTGTTTTTTTCGAGGTAACAACATAACAAGGTAACAACATAATACATATACACTACTATGCGTGTACTTGGCGCCTTTTTTTACCTTTTTTTTTAAAAGGTAATTTTGTACGGATATCACGTCTTTTTGTAGTGTGTTACGCATTTTAATCTTATAAACAATATATCTTATAATCTTATAAACAGGATATACAAGGTATGAAGCTGAAAGTGTTACGGTCTATTATTTCTAAAGAAAACAACAATTTAATATTTTGCTTAGTTTTTTAAAAATAATAATCTGTAACCCTTTTAGTTGTACACCTTGTATATATTTTTTAATTTCAACATAAAACATAATCGCAATATAGCATGATTAATGTTAATAAGTCGTTAACTGTAAAATTTTTTATTTATTTTTATTTGCGTGTCTTACTGAATGTTGTTCGCAATTGTATATGTACCGATATTTACAGGTATCGATGTTTTTGATAATTACAGATGGACACCTGTAACACGTGTCTGAAACTTACCTGACTTGTTTATTCTTTTATTTCTTTCAACTAATCACAAATTAATTCTATTTGATAAAAGCAATTCTGTCAAATTTCTCATACATAACGCATCGTTTATAATTTTCTATTAATTATAAATATTAAATAGTACGATATATATATTCGTACTCACATCCTTGAAAATTATTTCGGGAATTCGAGCGAATGACACAACTAGATAAAATTATCTTTCATATATTTTGACAGTTGAGTAGGAACATATTTGAGTTGGCGAAAAATGATTCTCTGAAACCGCACGTGTGTGTAAATAATTCAGTAGAAAATATATAATCTTCATTTCAAAATACATTTGCACACTACGTACCAAAAGTATATAATATGATAACGTAGTTTTTGCTATTCAATTGATTGAATTTTAGAAAAAAAAGATTTAAAAGTATATAACTATGTCAGTCAATAAAGAGACATAAGACTACGTTTACATGGCACTGTTGATCAGGTTTTATAACATCGGTAGTTCTTAGGCCAGTCAATCACAACTATTCCATTCTTCTGAAGAATGATTACGATTGGTCTTCCTGACAACTACCGATGTTATAAAACACGATTAACGGTGTCATGTAAACGTAGTGCAAATTGAATCATATATTATATATTTAATTGCCTGCTCATTAAATATAAAGTGCAAACACATAGAAATTGTATATTTTTCTATACTTAAATGCAATAGGAAGAAATAATTAAACAAGTATCCTTGCATAGGAATATTATGCATAATTTTTACAAAACATATTTAAGATTCGCGCAATTGAGATATATAATAAAATTAATAACGATTCTATAAATCTTAGGTATATGTTAATAATACGACATGATCTTTTTAATCATGAAACTTACAAACTAACGGGAAAAGATTCGTATCCTAAATGCTAATAATTTTTCTAGTAATACTGAAAATATATGGATAGAAATATATATAATAAATAATAACATAATTAATGATATACAAGAGCTTTTGTCGCGCATATCGATTTTCAATAATGGATAGATATTGTAACAAATACGTTTTACGTTCATTCGAAAACAAATTATGTGTACACAAAATAAAAATTGTATGAATTAAAATTATGTGTATACACATAATAAAAATGCGGACTTATTTTTATGTCAGACATAATTTTAATTCATCCAATTTTTATTATGTCAAGACATAATTTTAATTCATCCAATTTTTATTGTGTCTATAATTTTAATTTGTCCAGTTTTTATTATGTCTAGACATAATTTTATTTCAACGAATTTTTATTATGTCATGACATAATTTTAGTTCTGCCGCTAGGGAATTTTTAAGTCGATTCTTATGAATCAAGCTTGAATTCGATGTCTAGGTCAGGTTGCCGATGACGTGGTCCAGATAGTGCGCTTCATAGTTTTCGGTGTCCAGGTGTAATAATACGTTGAATGCGATGTCTAGGTGTCCCAGGTTGCCGATGACGAGGTCCACATAGTGCGCTCCGTAGTTTTTGGTGTCTAGATGTATTAATACCTTCAATTCGATGTCCACGTGTCCCAGGTTGCCGATGACGGGATCCAGATAGTGCGCTTCATAGTTTTCGGTGTCCAGGTGTAATCGTACGTTGAATTCGATGTCTAGGTGTCCCAAGTTGCCGATGACGAGGTCCACATAGTGCGCTCCGTAGTTTTCGGTGTCTACGTGTATTAATACCTTAAATTCGATGTCCACGTGTCCCAGGTTGCCGATGACGGGATTCAGATAGTGCGCTTCATAGTTTTCGGTGTCCAGGTGTAATCGTACGTTGAATGCGATGTCTAGGTGTCCCAGGTTGCCGATGACGATGTCTAGATAGTGAGCTCCGTAGTTTTCGGTGTCCAGGTGTAATAATACGTTGAATGCGATGTCTAGGTGTCCCAGGTTGCCGATGACGATGTCTAGATAGTGAGCTCCGTAGTTTTTGGTGTCTACGTGTATTAATACCTTGAATTCGATGTCCACGTGTCCCAGGTTGCCGATGACGGAATCCACATAGTGCGCTCCGTAGTTTTCGGTGTCTACGTGTATTAATATCTTGAATTCGATGTCCACGTGTCCCAGGTTGCCGATGACAAAATCCAGATAACGCGCTCCGTAGTTTTTGGTGTCTAGGTGTAATAATACCTCGAGTTCAATGTCTACGTGTTCCAGGTTGCCGATGACGAGGTCCACATAGTGCGCTTCGTAGTTTTTGGTGACTAGATGTATTAATAACTTTAAATCCGAATGTACACGGAAAGACTGGCGCCCGACAAAACAATGGGCTGCGAAGCATGCATAAACACGTTGCTGCGGCGACCACCGGATGGCGCGTCTATACCATCGAACGTAAATCGCGTCTCTATTGCCAACTGTTTTCGTGGTCGAGACACGTGTTTTCTCAAGTCACGTTAGCACGGCGTTTTCCGCTGCAAATTGCCCGGTGTTTTCCGCGTCACGCGATTGTGGAATTGTTGAAGAGTGCGTATGGCCCGGTGCGGTTTTCGTCGGCTCTATATGGTTGGCGACATTATACTGAGTATCTTATTTGACTAATTCAGAATTAACGTTCTAATTTGCACAAGAAATCATCGGGTTATTTTGCACGGGAAATCGCCGTGCAAAGTTAGCGCGGCAGATTGACGTGCAAGATTGAGCGAGAGAAGTCGGGTTGCACACAGCCTTTTACGTTGCGCGCGCAACGTGTTTATGTGTGCTTCGCAGCCCATTGTTTTGTCGGGCGCCGGTCTTTCCGTGTAGGACACGTAGATATTGAATTTGAGGTATTAATACACGTAGACACCGAAAACTACGGAGCGCACTATGTGGATCTGGTCATCGGCAACGTGTGGGACACCTAGACATCGAATTCAACGTATTATTACACCTGGACACCGAAAACTATGGAGCGCACTATTTGTAACCCGTTATCGGCAACCTGGGATACCTAGACATCGAAGACATTCAAGCTTGATTCATAAGAATCGACTTAAAAATTCCCTAGTGGCAGAACTAAAATTATGTCATGACATAATAAAAACTGGACAAATTAAAATTATGTCTAAACATAATAAAAATTGGATGAATTAAAATTGTCTTGACATAATAAAAATTGGATGAATTAAAATTATGTGTGACAAAAATAATTCCGCATTTTTATTATGTGTATACACATAATTTTAATTTATACAATTTTTATTATGTGTACACATAATTTGTTTTCGAATGAACGTAAAACGTATTTGTTACAATATCTATCCATTATTGAAAATCGATATGCGCGACAAAAGCTCTTGTATATCATTAATTATGTTATTATTTATTATATATATTTCTATCCATATATTTTCAGTATTATTAGAAAAATTATTAGCATTTAGGATACGAATCTTTTTCCGTTAGTTTGTAAGTTTCATGATTAAAAAGATCATGTCGTATTATTAACATATACCTAAGATTTATAGAATCGTTATTAATTTTATTATATATCTCAATTGCGCGAATCTTAAATATGTTTTGTAAAAATTATGCATAATATTCCTATGCAAGGATACTTGTTTAATTATTTCTTCCTATTGCATTTAAGTATAGAAAAATATACAATTTCTATGTGTTTGCACTTTATATTTAATGAGCAGGCAATTAAATATATAATATGATTCAATTTGCATTACGTTTACATGACACCGTTAATCGGGTTTTATAACATCGGTAGTTGTCAGGAAGACCAATCGTAATCATTCTTCAGAAGAATGGAATAGTTGTGATTGACTGGCCTAAGAACTACCGATGTTATAAAACCCGATCAACAGTGCCATGTAAACGTAGTCTATGTCTCTTTATTGACTGACATAGTTATATACTTTTAAATCTTTTTCTTTTCTAAAATATTTTGTATTTTATGTCAAAATACTAGAATTTTCAAGTCTTATAATTCCAAAAGTTCTTAATGAAAAAATACTTTATTATAGTGTTTTGAAAAGCTCTCGAGATTAGCTACAAAAATATGGATTAAAAAATAGGGGTTTCCATTTAAGAAATTAAAGGTGTCGTTCACGTGAGCTTTAAACGTCCATCCAAGGTGAAACCAATGGCACCATCTTATGGTGGGTACTCACTAGCAAAAACGAACGCCGAACGAACAGCGAATCGTGCATTTGTATACCATGTGTGCTTAGCACGAATGAGATACAAATGCACGATTCGCTGTTCGTTCGGCGTTCGTTTTCGCTAGTGAGTATCCACCCTTATGTGCTCCTTCGAGCCAAACAACTTTTATATAAAACGTTTTTTCCTAAAATGTCTTGTTTTCGAGATATTTCACCGGTTCCGGATTTTTTCCCCACCCGGTATATGCAAATATTGCTGCACGGGAGCAGAAGTGTCGTTATTCTTTCAAACCGATTAACTGGCAATCGCAGAATGAATAATATATCATAAGTGAATTGACAAGTGAATCGCAGCAGACGTCTTTAAAAAGACAGTATAAGTTTATTATAACAAAATGTCGTAATTGCAATTGCGTTAGTTGTCTCAGAATTAAAAAAAAGTTGAATTATTTATTTTTCCTCTCTCCCGAAAATTGTGAGTTTTTGAGTTGTGACATTGTTTTTCTTTTATGGTGCGATATATAGGTATATCGATATATCAATTATTAATATATTATTGCTAACTTACTGTAAACATCACTGCTTACTTTCATATTTTCTTAGAATTAAAAGTTCTTACAATTTTATCAAGATTATCAGTCAATACAACTTTTTAGATTATAGTATGTAATTTGTTTTAGTGTGCTAATTAGTTTCTTCACTGTCATTATTCCACTACACTATATCAATTGATATGCTTTACATTAATTCTGCATCGAATGAAGAACGGTGAAATACGACACTGCCGTGCTCAGTAACTATAATAACACATAACTTTTTATTTTTATTTATCTGTAAAATATATTTTACATTCAACACTATTTTGAAAGATATTCTTCTTACCGTAGCAGCACCTTCTAATGATCCCACAAACAATCCAGCAATATTCATAGTGAACGCCTTGGTACCTCTTTGCAAGAGAAACAGTATCATTTTTTGTATTTGCAACGGAGCTACGTACCACTGAACATTGTACCTACGTGATGATTTTATTATACCTTTCTTAAACTACGAGTATATTAAATGTATTTTTTATTACAGTAATCCCCATATAACGAATATGTGCATATTTGTTGTACGGATATACATATAATATAATTTTAACGCATAAAATAATCTCTTACACGGTGACAAAAACGTTATTATTATGATCCATAATTTCTTGCGCAATATAGTTGCTTACGAACATGTAAGTCAAGAGATACATCATAAATATTAATCGTAATAAAAGTTCTTCAGTATCACATTCAAAGGATGTCATCTGAAAAATCTAAAATACATGGATATTGTAATAATTGTCATGAAAATTAAATCAATATTATAAAAAAATAACAATTAATTAGAATTGTCTAAATGAAAATTTAGTAGTAACTAATCTTATTACTGTTATTTATTATGAGTATATATCATAAAACAAAGGCAGTATTTACCAGAAAAATATTAAGACTTCCGCACATTACACCGGTCATTATCAAAAGGGCGAACATTATTTTAAATCTAGATATTGTCGAGTTAGAAAATCTTCAAATAAAAATATTATTATATGCGCGTATTTTATATCCTAATTATTATATGTATATGTATATATGTATATATATATATATATATATATATATATAATTCTACTATATTATATTATAAAATTATATTATAAAATATGTATATTGGTTATTAAAAATACTAACTTCATAGCTTTGCGATGCATATCCACAGCATAAATTAATCCCTTGTATATCAAATATTTGTTTTGCAAGATGTTTTTTCGTAGAGTTTCGAGTGTTATTGTACGTGCGATACGATAACTGCAAATAATTCTTTTGGCATCATTAAACGGCCTTTCTATTTTTCCAATTTGATAGATTTTTTATAATTGTTTTTATATTTATTCCCTTACCAGGTAATTTGAAACATTCCACATGCATGTTGTGAGTAAACTATGAACATTGTTCCTGTCGCTAACATTGCAATTAACCCAATAAAAAAGGCTGCATTTGTATGGAAATATATCAAGTAGAAGTATCTTTTATCGACAAAGTATTCTGTCACAAGCAGCGGCGAAATACGTGCGCGAGTTTCATTTATAGACAATAAGGTGTAAAAAATGTGCCACCAAATTGGGTATAAAATTAAAATAATTGCGATAAATATAACAAGCACTGAAAAATGTTTAAGGATCAATTATTTCGATAAGAAGTTTATTATAAACTCGCCGCGCGTTTAGTTTTCTAAATACAATATTCCAAATATAATATAATTCGCGTTCAAAGTAAATCTAAACCAGTTGTCTTACATGTAAACGCAATCGTGTAACGTTTTGCATAGATAGCATACTGTTTTATGATATTGATTTCATTTTCGTCAGTTAACTCGTTAGAAATATGCTGCAGTTGCTCCAGCAAACACTTTATCTGTCAATATTGCATACTATTTCTCTTAATCATATTTTTAAAAAAATTTTTCTTGTTTATGCTATTTTTCAGAAATATTTCCGAAGAATTGATCTTTTTATATAATACAACTTGTTTCCGAAAAATAATACACATATATGTAAAATAATACACATAATACACATACATAATAATACAATATACATATAATATACCGCATGACACTCGAGAAATTATTGAAGCTGAATAGCTAATATTTATGTAATTAATCAACAAAATAAAATAAATTAAACATATTACACTGCAGAAGAATTTCATAATTATTATCTGCATATTGTGCGTGAAAAAAATATCTGTTTATATACATGTAAAAATAAAATCTGTAAAACAAATAAAAATTTGGTTAATTGCATAACTCAATAATATAATCTCCCCAGGATTCTTCAAAAGCACAGTTTCAGTTATTAATGTTAGATAGCATATGTAAATTTTTAATGTTTTGAAGAACGCCTCAATTATTGTGTCAGTTCAGTAGCCATCTCGAACTGATTATTGAGTTATGCTATGAACTGAATTGTTGACCCTTTTTTATAATATTAATTTTTACAAGTTTATATATGACTTTTCTTTTACATTACATGCTGGTACAAAAAACTGGTCTCTTTCTGTAGTGTTTAATTCATTTTCTGCTTTCTGCTTATCATAAAATGAAATCGATTTAGTTTCACGAACTTCCCAATTGTCATCCAGTATGTTTTACTTACGACTTCAACGTTAATACTAAATAAACTATATTTAATTGCAAAGATAATGTAAAATAATGCAGACGCAAGAACATTGATGAGGAGATCTGGAGTACATTGTGATGTCAGAAATGCTCCAAACTGCAAAGAAATTGTTTAATATAATTTTGCACTAAAATTATTATTTTCTTATGCAACTAGAGAAAGACTCTAAGTCTTTAATTGTTTTACAATGTATCATAATTTGACATGAGAAATATCTATTTAACCCTTAAACACATACTGTCCGGTTAGTACCATCAATACATAACGTGGGTATGCTATACCCGATTCGCGTATTTCAACTGTAACTTTGCGTCCTGTGCATCAATTTTGACTTATTTTTTTTTTAAATTGTGTGCCAGACTGTAAGAAAGAAGACCATGTAAATTATATTGTGATTTAACGTTTATCTTCAAAGATATTTGCAAATAAATCGAATGAAGTCGTAAGAAAATTGTGCAAAAATCACTTTTTCTTTAAAAATTCATAACTTTTTTAAAAAAACCGATAAAGACATTTTATAAACGGATCTTAAAAGTACAGAAATGATAGTATATGAAAAAAAAATACGTCATAATTATTTGTTTCAAAAAGTATAATTATTTGACATGGTGAACTTGGATAATTTTTAACTTTTTTGGAGCATTTCAATCACGTGAAAAAAATTCCTATAATTCTGGAACTAATTTATAAAAATTTTTAAGACTTTATGTCTAGTTTTTGCGATTGATAAACATAATTTAAAAGTTAAATTTGACTTTAAAAACTTTACAACAACAAAATGGCGGGCATGAGAACCATACATATATTTAATTATTTTACAGAAATAGGTTAAAAATAATTTAAAATTACAATATAATTCTTTGAAAGTAATTTATTTTTATAAAAAAATGAAATTTATTATACCGAGCAGTGAGTACATATTTTTGCCGTGTGTATTTTGCACATTGGCAAATCGCATTTCAAACATTTGTACATCGTATATAAATAAAATAACAACTTGAAATAATCCGTATTGTAAGATTATAACCTCAAATTATCTGATACATCGCGGTAAATAAATAAAATAAAATATCTCAAAAAATTCCACTAACACATAACGTGGGTATGGCATACCCGAAACAAACTTTCTTACCTTTCTGCTCGGCTTCTACGGCGAGTCTGACGCTGTTTCAAATTCGACGTTCAAGACGAAACCTCAAAGTTTTTTTACACGCCCATACCGGACCGCTACCGTCAACCGTTTCGAAATGGCACGTGATTAAAGAACCGACCGGGTATGGCATACCCAACATATGTGTTTAAGGGTTAAGGTAGTTTGATGATGAAAGGCCGAAGTCAAAACAATGTTTATAATTTTTTATTTTTATAATTATAAAAAAATAGAATAACGCATCGCAAAGCTTCGTAACGACGTAAAAAGATTATTTTAATTTTTACGTTGTAGAATAATATTTTGCCTGAAATAGATTAAATAAAATGTGTGTTAACGCGTCGCTTGACTAGTTTTCAACTTTAATTATTAATTTAAAAAAAACTGTACGGTGGATCGTGTTCACCTTCAACTATAAGCTTCCTCACAGTGTCCTCTTTCCATCGATATATATTGTTCAGACATTTTTGGCAAAAGATTTTTCGCAAACTCGTGTTATTCATAGGAAAATAACCTCTTTTCCTCTTAGACCAATGTTAAAATCATTAAAATCACCTAATTTTAGAATTAAATATCTTGAGAACGGGACGGTGAATTATCTTTTTTCTGGGCTTAATCGATTCAGGAGAGTTCCTTTTTTCGATATAAAAAATAAAACCTATCATTTTTGGCAAAATTCGTTCATCATCGAACTACCTTAACTGCAATATATTTTGAGCGAAATTAGAAATCAATTTTCTTTATATGTAATAACAAAAACATGTTATAAAAACAATATCAATATATTTAATATTGTGGCGGTTTTATAACGATTTTGGTATATTAAAACGCAAAATAAAAGATTGCTAAAAATAATGTTATATTTTTTATCTTGTTACTAGACATTACAGGCGCGCGCTACGCGCGCGCTATTTAACTTTAATATTTCACTGTACTATTACACTATTACACTATTAATCACACAACTGTCAAAATATGCCATGACAGCCGCTCATGAAGTAAGCGCAAGAGAACCAATTGGCATCGTGGAAAAGCGACAACAATATTTTGATAGATTCGAGTATCGATGACATGATCATACAGCACAAAATGTTTTTTAAATATTTTTAAAATATTTTTTAGGAAGATTAAAATAATTTACAAAAATATTCTTAGAATGTTTCTATGTCCGTCAGGTCATGTCAGAAAAATATTTTCAAAAATATTTTTAAAAAATTGCAAATAAATATATCTATTCAATAATATTTGTAAAATTTTTTAGAAATATTGTTTTTAAAAATAAAATATGTTTATAATTGTTAGGGATATAGCAAATTCTCGTACTCAAAGTCGATGTCCCTATCGATATATCGGGGCGCCATCAAGCGTTACCGACTGCGTCGTCGGGTTTACTATCTACCATTTATTGTGATCCATGTTCTTCTCAATAGTCTGTCCGTTCTGTTTGGTTATCTCTCTACTCTCGATCATCGCGAACGCGGAGGCAAATTACTTTGTATCGAATCGTTTCGTTCATTCATTTTATGTTAAACGTATTCTTCCAATAAACACAAGAGATACACTCGGCTTTACATCCGTCTCGTTTTCTCGGTCGTTACCTATCCCTGCATAGCTCGAACAGGTTATGGGCCCAGAGCCGCAACGACAAAGTGAAGAAATACTTTTTCATATCTAAATTCGCTGAATCCACGCGAGAGTTTCTTTGTTCTTTCCGGGCGTGATACGTCGTGAACGCGATATATCGACCGTGACGCGTCATAAGTAAATCATCGTCGTTAAAGTGCGTTCCGCGAATAAATCGACGATGGCACAGACAAATACAATTAACTCTACGCGATTAGAAACGCTAACCAAGGACAATTATGATACTTGGGTGATACAAGTGGAAGCATTACTCGTTAAGAACGATAACTGGGGCTACGTGAGTGGCGAGAGGCCATGCCCGAAATCTCGTGGCGATGCCGACGACGCAGCAACTCGAGCAGCCATCGCAGCGTGGGAGAACGAGGATCGCAAGGCAAAATCTGACTTAATCCTAGCTATAAATCCCTCTGAGTTGAAGCAGGTACGTGGTTGTAAAACGTCCAAAGATGTGTGGGATAAATTAAAATCCATATACGACTCGAAAGGTCCCGCGCGCAAAGCAACGTTACTCAAACGCCTTATTCAAACAAAAATGTCGGAAGGCGGGGACGTTAAGACACACATCGCTCAATTTTTCGATGCCGTCGATAAGCTAGAATCCATGGATGTTCAGATCAACGGAGATCTTCTCTCGATCATGCTTCTCTATAGCCTACCTAGCAGTTTCGAGAACTTTAGATGCGCGATAGAATCTCGCGACGCGCTGCCAAACGCTGAGCAATTAAAAATAAAAATCGTAGAGGAATACGAAGCGCGAAATCAAGTCACCGTCAACGAATCAGGCGCGATGCTCGCTCACGGCAGGCGCAACCCGAATTCGAAATCCGGCAAGAATAACGCATCGACGTCACATAACGATAAGAACGCGAAAGCACCTTTTCGTCCTAAATACAAATGCTCTTTCTGTAAGATTACCGGCCACAAATATGCTGACTGCCGTAAAAGGAAGACGCAAGAAGCCGAAAAAGCAAACAATACGAAAGCGGAAAGTTTCTTCGAGGAAGTCGCTCAGTACTCGTCATCCGAGCCCGCCAAGGGCGTAGGCGCAAGTCAATGGTGTCTCGACAGCGGGTGCACGTCTCATCTATGCAAAGACGCTCGAATGCTGACAAACTCGATGTCCACACAAAGCGACATCAGGTTAGCCAACAACGCAACAAGTACGGTGGATGCAAAAGGGAACGTAGAACTTCTCACGAGAGTTAATAATAAAACTAAAAGGATTCGACTGGAAAATACCCTGCATGTTCTAGATCTGAGAACCAACGTATTATCTGTAGCCAAGATTGTGGACAAAGGCTATCAAGTCGTATTCGGCTCAAACCAAGCATCCGTAAAGGACATCAAAGGAAATATTAAGCTCACCGCTGAACGTCAAGGTGACTTATATATTCTGAAAGGATCCGGCGAACAAGCTAATACAGTCTCGCAGAAGAAATACTCTGATACCGAAATCTGGCATCAACGCCTCGGCCATCTTAACTTAAGAGACTTACTACTAATGTCGAAAACTCAAGCAGCATCCGGATTCAAGCTGAAGGATAACTCCAAAGTTTCGAACTGCGAAATATGCATCACACAGAAACTAACAAGTTTTCCATTCTCATCTCGAGCTAACAGATCACAGCACCGCCTCGACATCATTTATTCTGATCTCTGCGGACCAATGCGAGTAAATTCAACGGGAGGCGCGCGCTACTTCATGACGCTCATCGACGATCATACAAGATGGTGTCAAGTCTACTTTCTGAAGAGTAAGGATGAAGCAACAAGCAAATTCATCGAATTCAAGAACTTCGTCGAAAATCAGACAGGTCTCAAGGTGAAGGCTTTTCATTCGGACAACGGAAAGGAGTTTTGCAACTCCGCCATGGATCGTATATTGAAGGATTCCGGAATTCAACGACGCCTAACCATTCCGCATACTCCTGAGCAAAACGGGGTAGCCGAGCGGAAAAACAGAACGCTGATTGAAACCGCTCGTTGCCTGCTGGCACAATCCGGACTCCCGACACAATTTTGGGCAGAAGCTATCAACACTGCGAATTACATACGGAATCGTTGCATCACTAAGAGTTTGGATGGATGTACTCCTTACGAACAATGGAAAGGCGAGAAGCCCGACATAAGTCATCTTAGATCATTCGGATGTAAGGTACACGTTCTAAATAAGAATCCGAATAAGGGAAAATTCGAGCCCAGAACCGTCGAAGGCATTTTCGTCGGTTATGCTGACACTTCCAAGGGTTACCGCATCTGGATCCCGAAGGACCGAAAAGTCATTGTCGCAAGGGATGTGAAATTCCTGGATGGATTCGACACGAATAACACTTACGAAGACTTCATAAGTAATGAAACGACAAATGGTCGGACGAAGCTTCTCAATGAAGATGATGACTCTGTAACGTCTGAACAAATTCAATCTTAAAATAGCCAGGAATGTTAAGAGAGAAACATCGATATTGATTTGTTATCCGATTTCTGACGGAGAGACGGTTCTCAGGTCGCAGCTCGCAGGGCATAGAATTACACTTATAGATAAGACCTTCCTCCTTCTTCGGGACAGAAAAGTGGTAAGAAGCTCGCGCGGGGAGTTCTTGCCACTTGAGTATAAATAAGCGCGAAAAATCGTCGTCAGTTCAGTTTAAGTATACCTTTAGTTCAATTATCAGTCAGCAATCATTGGGAGTTAGTAGTTGTTGGGCGTCAATCATTTTTGTGCGACAATCTTTACTTGAGCTAATTAAATTCTGACTTCTGCGAATCTTAAGACAGATCTTAATAATAATTCAAACCAGATCTTAATTAACTGTTATAAGAAAAATCTTTCCCGAATAAAGGTAATTTTAATTTTAATTCTTGAAACCAATTTTTCAATAAATCCTTTAATTCCACAACCCCTAACTGTCGCTGCCAAATCGTGTGGCAACAGAAATTTTCTGATTTTTCCTGATTCTTGTCGCTGCCAAACAGCGTGGCAACAGAAATTTCCTGATTCTTCCTGATTCTTGTCGCTGCCAAATAGCGTGGCAACAGGAGTTTTCCTTTAATCTAGACTGGATTAATCACACAACCTGGTCCAAATCCCGGGTAAATTACTTAAATGTTTTGACCCAAAAACGGACGAATTAACTTTAACTTGACAGAACGTGACATAAATTTTGGTGACAGCGGTGGGATACTAAAGGTTGTGTGAAAAAGAATAAATAAACAGCGATTAATAAAACTAAGATGATTCGTACGCCACCTCCCGAAACGGAAACACCAACGGGTTCTAGAATAGGAGAGATGGATATCGATGAGTTACGAAGGACCTTGGCTCACCAACAGCAAGTAATTCAACAATTACAACAATCACAAAGTTCACGACCACCGAGTTCAGGAATGGCGGTCATAAATGAAGGAACATTAGGTAATTATTTACATTTTTCAATCAGAGATGCATTAGAAGCAGTACCAAATTTTGATGGAGGAAACATTTCTTTTGTATATTTTGTCGAGGGTTGCGAGGAAGCACTCAGCATGATTACTCCGACACAGGAAATAAACTTAGTTCGTGCAGTGCGTAACAAATTAAAAGGGGACGCACATAGATCAATTCTCGGGAAAACTTTCAATAAAATGCAAGAATTAGTAGAATTTTTGAGAACTAAATACGGGCCTAGGGAAACAGTTTATGAAGCTCAGGGACGGTTAGCTTATTTATATCAGAAAGAGGACGAAAAAGTAGTCGCGTATGCAAATCGTATCCGGGAATTAGGGAAGCGAATACTTGATGCACAAAGAAGGGAATCAGGACAGATAAGTTCAGAATTTCGAAATTCAATTGAAAATCATTTAAAAACAAGCTTTTTACGTGGTTTAAATAAAGAAATTATAATATCAAAAGAAGGAAGGTTCGAAGAGGTTGAGAGTCGCGCGATTGATGCTGAAAAGGAATTAGAGACAATTAAAATGATAAGGAGCGTTGTACTAGCTGAAAATACACCCGGTGAAAAACGAGCAACAACACGGCGTATAGAAGCTGAAGTCGTAACCTGCCAATTTTGTCATAAGAAAGGCCATACAGCAGATCGGTGCTGGCAAATCAGTAAATTTCAGGGAAATAATAAGAACGGAAATACATCTGGCTATCCGCAGAATAATATTAATAATAATAATATTAATAATAATAATCAAAAACAACCAATGACTTCAGGTATACAGCAAAACACAAATAACCAAAATCAAAATTCAAATTCAACAATAATATGCAGATATTGCAAAAAATCCGGGCATACATTAGAGGAATGTCGTAGGCGTATATATAATAATAATCTCCGCCAGAATTCACAAAATCAGGGAAACGAACAGATTCCCGTGAGGACAGGGGCGACCCCGGGAAATGCCAAAATACGTCCCACACGAGTAGTATCGGGAGAACCAGAATCAGACATCGAAGAGTAAATATAGCTGACATTGAAGATGTACCATCTGTGAAATTAAATAGTTCAAATTTTACGGGAAATTTAAAATTCTTAGTGGACAGTGGATCAGGCCCAAATATAATTAAAGAAAATTTTATTACACCTGAAACCATAGTGGACAGAAATGAAATTCTGAAGCTTAGTGGAATCACAACGCATCATGTGACCACCTTAGGGCTGGCACAGATAGATATCTTAGGATGTCCAGTTGTATTTCATTTAGTCGAAGATAATTTTCCGATACCACAAAATGGAATTTTGGGTTCAGATTTCTTTAAACAATTTCAAGTAAAAGTTAATTATGAGCAAAATCAATTAGAATGGAATAATACTTATATTCCCTTTGAAGAAAAAGAAGAAACTTTCATTATTCCTCCGAGATGTATTTCACAGATGCATATTAGAGTCGCAAATCCAGAACTAAAAGAAGGATATGTACCGCGATTAAACGTGACAAAGGGCATTTACTTAGGAGATGCTTTAGTTACGGTAAATGACGACAGGGCATATCTACAAGTAATAAATACGAATGATAAAGAAGAAACAATATATGTACCCACAATTAAAATATATGAGTTTGAAACAATTGAAAAGCAAACTTCTAATTCCAATACAAACTCGGACTACTTAGGTAGCTCCATTCATAATTCCAATTCAAATCCAAACTCGGACTATTTAGGTAGCTCCATTCATAATTCCAATTCCAATACAAACTCGGACTGCTTAGGTAGTTCCATTCATAATTCAAATTCAAACTCAAACTGCTTAGGTAGTTCCATTCACAATTCTAATGATTTCAACTCAAGTTTAAACTCTGATACAATTCTAATTCCAAATCCTGAAAGCTTTAACTCAAGTCCAAGATCTTGTTTTCACGTGAATAGAGAGGAAAGAAAAGCAAAAATAATTAAAGCATTAAGATTAGAACATTTAAATACTGAAGAACGATTACATGTTGAAGAATTAATTGAAAAAAGTTCAGATTGTTTTCACTTGCCTGAAGAAAAACTTGAACATACAAACGTTTTAAAACATCGAATTCCGACGGTAAATGAAATACCAATACATACACGACAATACAGATTTCCAGTAATTCATAAAGATGAAATAAATAGGCAGGTAAATGAATTATTAGATCAGAATATAATTAAGGCGTCAAAATCTCCATATAACACGCCTGTGTGGATAGTCCCTAAGAAGCCAGACTCAAAGGGGAATAAACGGTGGAGAATAGTGTTAGATTTCCGCGACCTAAATGATAAGACAGTAGGTGATGCATATCCGCTTCCAAACATAACGGAGATATTGGATCAGCTGGGAGGCGCGAAATATTTCTCGGTGTTTGACCTTGCTTCAGGTTTTCATCAAATCAAAATGCATCCAGCTGATAGTCATAAAACAGCATTTTCAACGCCTTTTGGACATTATGAATTCGATCGAATGCCTTTCGGATTAAAGAATGCACCAGCAACCTTTCAAAGATTAATGGATTTAGTACTTACAGGAATGCAAGGTAACGAAATTTTTGTGTATTTAGACGACATAGTATTATACTCAAGTTCTCTTACAGAACATGCAATTAAATTTGAAAAATTAATTAAACGATTACGCGAAGCAAATTTAAAGCTACAACCAGATAAATGTGAATTTTTGAGAAAAGAAGTTACTTATTTAGGACATATAATAGGGGAAAATGGAGTACGACCAGACCCTAAAAAGATAGAAGCAGTACAGGATTTTCCAATTCCAAAGAATGCCAAAAACATAAAACAATTTCTTGGATTGGCTGGATATTATCGTAGATTTATTCAAGGATTTTCAAAAATAGCTAAACCATTAACTAATTTATTAAAAAAGGACATTGATTTTAAATGGGGGGACAAGGAGCAAGAAAGCTTTGATATACTGAGAAATGCATTATGTCATGAACCAATATTACAATATCCTGATTTTACTAAACCTTTTCTTTTAACAACTGATGCATCTGGAACTGCAATTGGTGCAATTTTAAGTCAGGGACAAATAGGGAAAGATCAACCAATAAGTTACGCTTCGAGGGTATTAAATGAAGCCGAGAAAAATTATTCTACAATTGAAAAAGAATTATTAGCAATAGTTTACGCTGTGCAACATTTTAGGCCTTATCTTTATGGTAAAAAATTTAAATTAATAACCGATCACAAACCATTAACCTGGCTTCATAAATTGAAAGATCCTACTTCACGATTAGCAAGATGGAGAATTAAATTATCTGAATACGATTATGAAATAATTTACAAACCTGGAAAGATAAATGCTAATGCTGATGCTTTATCGAGAAACCCTGTGACAAATATATTTCCAATACATCCTTCATTTGACGAAATTGAAGAGTGCCCAGAAGATGATGAAGCAAGACAAAGAAATGCTAATCCTAAACCTTTGCCAGTTTCGCCAAGAAGGGGAATGATGATGGAGGAACCAGAGCCAGTAGTTACAGGAATGCAAACTCGTAATGCAGAAAAATCAGAGGGAGAAAGCATACCCTTCACTAAGAAGGAATTAGAAGAACCGCCGTTTATCGAACACATAGTCCATGCAGAAATACACAATAATAATAATATACATAATAATTCAATAGATCAAATAAACATTAACGAAACTTTAGAAATTCAAAATAATTCAATAAATCAGATAAACAATAATGAATCTTTAGAAACACACAATGATCTAACAAATCAGATAAACAATAATGAATCTTTAGAAACACACAATGATCTAACAAATCAGATAAACAATAATGAATCTTCAACTTTAGAAACGTCAAACATTATAAATAACACTCAAAACGAAACACTTGAAATAGAAAACATTAATAACGATGACATGAATTCTTTAATTAGCAATAATGAAAATATAAATACTTTAAATTCACAAATAATTATACCATCTAATCTTTTAGAAATACTAAATAGTTTAACAGGAGATTGTGAAAATTATGAGATTTATCAAAATAAGGCTACACATGTAAATCATTGCGAGGACCACACGAAAATTGCAGAGGAAAGAACCAATGATGACAACCCGAAAGACGACCAGGAAGATCAAGTTACTGGCGATAGCGACTCCGAAAAAGAAGAGGAAGAAGTGGAACAAAGCGAAGAAGAAAGAGACAGCGATAGTGAAGAAGATATAGACACAACATTCAATGAACTTACGAATACGGACGAGACCTTTGACAAGACCGAAAAACAAATAATAACGCGAGAACAAAAACACAGTATAATAAATAGTCGTGATCAAATATTTATGAGAAGAGAAAATTATTTATATTTCTTAACCGCAAATGGTAAACCTTGTGACGAAGGATCGAAACAACTTCATAATCAAAATTTGATACCAAAGATTAAACAAAGTAAATCAGGAAACATTGAAATTATTAAAAGGGGAAATAAAATCCATTTAATTTTAATTTGTAAAGAAGATGATAAAGAAAAGATGAATAGAGAAACATTAATTAATCTTACATTTAAATTACGAGAGGTAATAAGGGAAAATTCAATTAAGATAATAAATGTTGCAAAAACAAAAGAAATAGATAGCATTCAATGGGAAGAAATTTTAAATCAAATTCGAAAAACATTGCTTGGAATTTCAATCAAATTAATAATATGTCATGGGTTAGTAACAATACCGGAAATTCAAAAAAGAAAAGATATCATTGAAGAAGCTCATTCATCGAAAATCGGGGGACATAAAGGAATAACCAAAACTTATAATCGAATCAGACAAAATTTTTATTGGGGAAACATTAAAGCTGATATTCAAAATTATATTAATCAATGTTTGCAATGTCAAATTAAAAAACTAGTTAGAGTTAAAACTAAACAGCCCATGTTAATCACTGACACACCATTTTCGTCATTTGAAAAAATATCAATGGATATAGTCGGACCATTACCTGAAACCACCAAAGGAAATTCCTACATCCTAACAATCCAAGATCATCTCACAAAATTTTCCTTAGCTATACCTTTAAAATCTATAACTGCTGTTCAAGTAGCAGATGCGTTATTAAAATACTTTATTTGCATTTTTGGAGCACCTAAAATAATTTTGACTGATCAAGGCACAAATTTTATGAGTAATCTAATGAAAAGATTTACCAAACAATTTAAAATTAAACAATATAGAACAACTGCCTTTTATCCACAAGCAAATGGAGCTTTGGAAAGGTCACATTTAATATTAGTTGAATACTTAAAACAATATGTGAATAAATTTACAGAATGGGATGATTTATTAGAATATGCTACCTTTTCATATAATACAAGTACTCATGAATCCACTGGATATACTCCATACGAGTTGGTATTTGGAAAAACAGCCAGACAACCATCCAGTGAAATTGTTAATGACATTGGAAAAGAAAAGACATATGACGATTATCTATATCAATTAATGACAAATATTCATGATCTACAAGAATTGGCTCGTGAATGCTTGATTGCATCAAAATTAAAGTCAAAATATTATTATGATAAAAAGATTAATCCACAAACCTTTCAAATAAATGATCAAGTTTTTCTTTTAAATGAACCAAAGAAAAGTAAATTAGGAGACCAATATTCTGGTCCACACATAATAACAGATATTTTACCTAATGGAAATATCAAACTCCTTTTTAAAGGAAAGTCAAAAATTGTTCATTCAAATAAAATCAGAAAAGTGAAATATAAATAAGATTAAAGGTGTACCGCGCAACATTTTTAATCTTATAGAATAATATACTAATAAACCTTTTTCTTAAATTATAATTAATACAGATGAAGACGATTCCGAAGAAGACGATAATCCTAATAATCATTCAACTACTCAATATTCAACAAATATGCGGAATCATCGGATACGACTGCGGAACGTCAAATTTCAATGTGACGACTGTCTCATTATTAGAAATCGAAGAATGTAACATACCATTAATAGAACCACATGTAGAGGAGACTAACATTCAATTATTACAACTTGCAAAATTTGACGCAATCTATGTAATTCAATGTAAAATTTCGATTTCAAGAACAATTTATTATTGCGGAATGCACTCACACATAGCGACTGTAACAAATGCACAAGCGGAATATATTATTGATACAACAGCTGACCAATGTAAAAATATGCATAAAACAGGAACACTAATTATAAATGTTAATAATGTAATCAACGGATTAAAAGTAAATCATACAACATCGCGGCCAATCACTTTTGCAGGATCAGTTACAACAGATGGACAATGTTTCGGAACACAATACTCAGATCCCTATGGGACATGGCAAAATGTAGTTGTACAAGGAATAATAACTATTAGTCTAAATTCTCATCAAGCAATAACAAATATAGAAACAAATCAGATACATTTAAAAACAGGGACAACTTGTCAATATTCAGAAGGAAATTGTATAGATATCGAAGGAAAATATACTTTCTGGGAAACAATTCCCAACGATTATTGTAAATTTAATCATTATGATGTATTATATGAAGGAAAAGCTAATAAGATGGTTAGTAATGTAGATAAAAATTTGCAAATAATTTATTCCTTGTCAACTAAAGATGTCACTTTTGCACTAACACAAATGGGAGAAGAGCTTCTTTGTGGATACACGTTAATTAAAACAGAACATCCAAAACTTGTAATTCTAGAAATTAAAAAGGGAGAATCTTTTGCGCATAAGCGCCATATATCAGTAGAAAATTTAGATATTTTTGCCTATGTAAATTCAAAATTTATTTATGTAGAAAGACACATACGCACACAGATGAACCGTTTATACACAGATGTATTAACACAACGCTGCAATTTAGAACGACAAGTAATGAAGAATGCACTGAGCCTAGCAATCCATGCTCCAGACGATTTTGCATACCAAATAATGAAAGGACCCGGATATATGGCAGTAATCTTAGGAGAAGTTGTACACATAATTAAATGCACACCGGTGGACGTTAAGTATCGACGAACGCAGGAATGTTATCAGCAGTTACCAGTATCCAAAGGAAACGAAACATATTTCTTAGCACCAAGGACTCATATCTTATTAAAAACGGGAACACAGATTACATGCAACCGTGTAATTCCAACAATGTATCTTTTAAATGACGGATGGTATCGAATAACACCAATCCTGGAATACAGCAAAACACCAGCAATAATTAAACCGAACAGCAAACCTACGTGGCAATATAATGATCCTGGACCTTTGAGCAGCAAGCGGTATTTACACTAACAGCGAACTTGAGAATTTAAGGGATCAAATAATGTTCCCAGCAGAAAGAAATGGAATTTTAAACACAATGGCACGCGGAGTAAAAGGAGAATCAGTACAAACACAAGGAATATCATTCTCTCACCTTTTGGACGAAAATTCATTGGAAAAAATAACAGAAAATGCCTGGAAGAAAATTTGGGGCACATTTTTATCTATCGGCAATGCAAGTGCGGGACTAATTGGATTATACTTCTGCATAAGAACAACCAAATTAATAGTAGATACCATCATACACGGATATGCACTTCATACTATTTATGGATGGTCAATTTATTTAATCGGAGCGCTGTGGGACTCAGTGACAAATTTGCTGTTACATCTAGCAAGAAGAACAACGCAGAAAGAGAAGAATCAAACATCCTTGTCATCAGAAACAAATAAAACACAAACAACATTAGCAGAAGTAATAATAGAAAATGAAAACTCAGAAATAAATACATTACAACAACACACAAATAACATTACTAGCACTACTCCTGAAATTGAAATTAAGAATAAAACAGTTATCCACAACGAAACTCAAAACCTATATCCGCGGTTATAAACGAAGATAGTCGAACTCTAAATAATAGACGTACGAAGATAGTTGAACTCTAAACAATACTCGAATCGAGTTTCAGTTTCGGGTTACGGATTTCAAGAGGCAGCAGGGACAGCTCGTAGATATAAGTCAGTCTGAATCCAGACACAGTGAAGTTAAGTAAATTAAGGAGACTAAGACAGTAAAATAGTTTGCTAATTTCTTGTATAAAAAAAAAAACAAGGTAAACACTAATAAATAATTATATTATACATAAATTTACATAAGAAAGATTTGTTAAAATTTAACATTTACATACACCACCAAATACATTAAATAGTGCTGAAATGAAACCACCAACGGGAGATGAGAGGAGCGAGGAAGAGAAAAGAGAGTGCTATGGACCAATCGACGGCGTCCTTCCTGCGGATCACCAAGACCAATATAAAATACTTCTAAAAAGCGGGTGCATCCGGAGTCCGGAAGATGAAAACACTGTATATTTCGTAAGCTCCTCCTGGCCGAGAAAAAAACTGTGCTGGACTTGTTACTTGGATTACCTGGATGAACTATCACCACTACAGGATGGTCAAGAGATACCGCAGATGGGGGACTTCCAACTTAAATTTGAATGGCACAGCATAAGCTCACCACTACACAACCTCCAGGTGAGCACCAAAAGTTGCTGCACAATCTGCGGGGATGTTATGATGCGATTGAGACCAGCACAGAAATGCCGAGATTGCATCGAGGAATTCCTTATCCATAAAAAAACATTTGAAGAAAAAGAAGAAGAGAAAAAAAAAAATTTAGAAGTAGAAATAACTCGTAGATATTAAAAAAAAAATAATAAGTGGTATTTTAGGATTATTTTAGCTCTAGTTTATTATAGGATTATTTTAGCTCTAGTTTATTATATTGTACGGATTATAAACATTTTTATATTTTCACTTTACTTTTATAGATTATTTTAGTTTTAGTTTATATTTTTGCTTGACTTTATTTTCGCTTTATTGTATGCATTTATATACACTTATGACATTTATTAAAATTTAAAACATGATTTATTTCCATATTTGGCATAAAGACTATTATTTAAAAAATGTATAATTTTCGATACAATTTTTTCTTTTAATAAATTACAATTAAGACACTAATTAAAATTTAAAACATGATTCATTTGCATGAAAACTATCATTTAAAATAAAAATGTATATTTTTTCAACATAAATTTTTCTTTTAATAAATCATACGTAGTAACAAACGTACTACGTATGACTTAAGGGGGAAGGTGTAACGTCTGAACAAATTCAATCTTAAAATAGCCAGGAATGTTAAGAGAGAAACATCGATATTGATTTGTTATCCGATTTCTGACGGAGAGACGGTTCTCAGGTCGCAGCTCGCAGGGCATAGAATTACACTTATAGATAAGACCTTCCTCCTTCTTCGGGACAGAAAAGTGGTAAGAAGCTCGCGCGGGGAGTTCTTGCCACTTGAGTATAAATAAGCGCGAAAAATCGTCGTCAGTTCAGTTTAAGTATACCTTTAGTTCAATTATCAGTCAGCAATCATTGGGAGTTAGTAGTTGTTGGGCGTCAATCATTTTTGTGCGACAATCTTTACTTGAGCTAATTAAATTCTGACTTCTGCGAATCTTAAGACAGATCTTAATAATAATTCAAACCAGATCTTAATTAACTGTTATAAGAAAAATCTTTCCCGAATAAAGGTAATTTTAATTTTAATTCTTGAAACCAATTTTTCAATAAATCCTTTAATTCCACAACCCCTAACTGTCGCTGCCAAATCGTGTGGCAACAGAAATTTTCTGATTTTTCCTGATTCTTGTCGCTGCCAAACAGCGTGGCAACAGAAATTTCCTGATTCTTCCTGATTCTTGTCGCTGCCAAATAGCGTGGCAACAGGAGTTTTCCTTTAATCTAGACTGGATTAATCACACAACCTGGTCCAAATCCCGGGTAAATTACTTAAATGTTTTGACCCAAAAACGGACGAATTAACTTTAACTTGACAGAACGTGACAACTCACTTCAAAACCTAGGGATAGATATCGCAAACAATGATGAAATGATCCATCGTCGAGCACCCGAAGATCCAGCAGATGCTGATATCACGGCTGAAGATGAAGACGAGGATGACGATCCGCTACCATCTGCAAATGAAGATGACCACTTCAACGAAGATCAACCGCTTGTACGAGGTCCTGGACGTCCACGGAAGATTCGTACCGGGAAACCTGGTCGACCAGCTAAGCAGTACCACATGAAAGGACCGGTTTTGCAACAGAGTCGGCCCGCGACCGTTGAGGAAAATCCCGAAGAAGAGAATATGGCCGAAGATCTGGAGTGGTTCGACGCGCAGTTTGCCATGGCCGCTTCTGAAATATCTCTTTCTCAGGCTGTTTCAGGTCCAGACGGTAATGAATGGCGAGACGCTGTGTATGCCGAGATTAAGTCTCTCGTAAGCAACGACACCTGGACACTCGTTGACAGACCCAATGGCGAAAAGGTGATAGGCTGCCGAACCGTGCTGAGGAACAAATACAAGGCGAACGGAGAGCTGGAACGAAGGAAGGCCCGCGTAGTTGCAAGGGGATTCTCACAACGTCCTGGCGTAGATTTCCACGATACATTCGCCCCGGTTGCAAGACTCAGTTCGTTGAGGGCGCTCATGGCTGCGTCCGTAGAGCAAGGCATGCGGATCTCACAAATTGACATCACTACTGCCTATCTAAATGGCATAATGGACATGTTAGTATACATGGAGATGCCGGAGATGCTACAGGAGATGCTTGAGAGGATCATTGCGACCGAATCTAACGCTGTTCTGATCGAGAAGGCTAAAAAGATGTTGTATGCGCTCAAGAAGGGTAACAAGGTATGCAAGCTCGAGAAGGCAATATACGGCCTTCGTCAGGCAGGCCGTCGATGGTACGAACGACTGGACGAAGCTCTCAAGAAACTTGGACTGACTCCAACCCATGCCGACCCGTGCGTGTACTACGACAAGGAGAAACGAACGCTGGTATTGGTCTACGTAGACGATATTATCATAGCTTCTCGCGATGAAACCCGCATCATTCACTTGAAAGAAGAACTGGCCAAGGTCTTCGTAATCAAGGATCTTGGATACCCAAAATATTGTCTCGGGATTGAAATATCTCGGATC